>LR539642.1:280291-394806 GCA_900536315.3 Caenorhabditis becei
CACCGTCATTAACAACATCTTCGTTTTCCACTTCTTCTACCAGAACCGTCTCGCTCTTTCTCTTCTCCACCGTATCCGCAACAAGAAAGATGCCGATCAGGAGACTGAGCTCAACAAGTTCGTCAACAAATTCCTAAGATACGACGGTCAGCTTGTGCTGAGTTTCGTGAAATCACAGAATGACATGGTTGCTCAAGAGTTGGCTTGCAAGATGTGGGAGATCTACAAGGTATTCATTCTATTTGAATGACATGATTCCTGTGCAAGTAATGTATTTAGAAAAAAGACGAGGACAGTAACCTCCCAGATGTTGACGCTATTGACGCCGAAATCGACTCCGATTTCAACTCCGATAGTGACAACGCCGACATCGACAACGACTCCAAAAACAACACCGCCAACGACGCCAACGACGCCAAAGATGACGCTAACATCCAGATGCCCAAGGAGTAGAAGGTGTTTTAGGACAGGTTGTCCGAGATTTTTGAAATACCATGAGAACAGTTTCCCGAAAGTGTTCTTAAAATCCCTCAAATTTTTGTCATAGACACTCCCGAGGGTTCCTAACACAACGCCCTTGTCGGTTACTAAAAATAATTTTTCTCCGAATTTTGGCGTGTCGTGTAGGTGAAAACTTTGAAAAATCGTAACTTTGTTCAAACTCAACGTTGAGCGAGCACTCTTCGCCAGTGTTATTTGGGCGTTAGTCCGCGTGTTTTAAAAATATAATCGTTATTGGTAGTTCATGGGAACATGCCGAACTTTTTTGTCTTGACTACATCCGGATTTTTAATTTCACAATACAGAGTGGTCCATGATTGAAACTATTTTTATTTGAGTCTTTAGTTGTTACTGCATGTTGTGAATTTTTACTTGAATTTTAAACTGACCGCTTCAACATGAAAAAATTTATTGAATATCATGATGCTAGTCTTTTTTTGTACTTTTTAGCACATAAAATTCTTTAATCAATTTTCATGAGTTTCGTGAGGTCAAAAAGTTTGTTGTCAACACTTATTGATGTTTTTCAAACATTTTCCCATTATCAGAATATTTCTATCTCCTCACACTGGCCATCGGAACATCTGTCACCAACCAGCACTTTCTAGGTCACGTTTGACCATGAAGCGGTCACTTTCTTGAAATGTGCTCAACTGAAGAATTGTACACTCATACTACCCCTACATGTTACCACTAGACCCTAGAACAGACCTCCGGACATTTTCCGGAAAATGAATTTTTTGTAATTTTTCTCACTTTTTTCAGGTTTTCAACTCATCACAACGTATAGGAGTACGTGCCGAAAAAAGTTGAATTTCGAAAAATTCCAAAAAAATTAGGAACGTGCTGAATGCGATAAATTGGACACAAAAAAGCTATCTGACTTATCCCTAAATTTTTTGGAATTTTTCGAAACTCAACTTTTTTCGGCACGTACTCCTATACGTTGTGATGAGTTGAAAACCTGAAAAAAGTGAGAAAAATTACAAAAAATTCATTTTCCGGAAAACGTCCAGAGGTCTGTTCTAGGGTCTAGTGGTAGAGTTTGAACAAAGTTACGATTTTTCAAAGTTTTCACCTACACGACACGCCAAAATTCTGAGAAAAATTATTTTTAGCAACCGACAAGGGCGTTGTGTTAGGAACCCTCGGGAGTGTCTATGACAAAAATTTGAGGGATTTTGAGAACACTTTCGGGGAACTGTTCTTTTTCTAGACGAAAAAGTTGATATTTCCCAGACAACTTGTCTTAGACACACACACATTTCACTTCACCCACTCCCCGTATTTACTAAATCTATGTAATAACCCTATGAGTTACTAATATTTTGTTTTTCATTTCTCCCTTATGTTTTTCCGGTCGGGCCTGGCTAAAATGAATACTTATTGTTAAACAACGAGAAAAAACACAGGATCCGGTTAGTCATCGTCCTTTTTCGTACACGCCGATAAAGAAATAGAGTCACACTGATAGAATAGCTAATAAGAAAGAGAACCGTGTACATAAATATGGTCGGAGGGAAGATAACGGTATCTTCAAAAGTTTTTGTTCGGGTTTTGGACCGATTCAACAACGATGTCAGATAGAAGTAAGACCATCACTTTAACTAGTTTAGAACCAAAAACAATTTGGCTAAGGAACTGAAAGAAAAATTGAAAAATAGTGCTCAGTATTGGGCGCCGTCACCGTCTCAGTCTCAAAATTTAATTACCCGTCTTTGTTTCGGGTGATACAAAGTTTGAGACTGAAGCGAGGATGGTCCCGAGTGTGAAGTGCAGAATGCAAAAGATGGACCCACAACCCTCTCAACCTCCAGCAGCATGACAGCAGTATTGGTGCTGGGTCTTTTGAGGTTGGAACGGAAACGATCCTAAGATTGGAATATGGACTCACCTTGATGGAACTGTGTTTAGGAATGAACAGTATAGTGAAAAAGAGTCGTGAGGATCAGATAAAATACAGAGAATAGGGCGAAATCAGCTATTTCGCAGTCAGGTGAGTGGAATTATAGAAGTGTTTTTTTCAAATATTCAAGAAAAATCGGGAAAAAATGATTAATTAAAAACACTTTGGCCCTAAAACAATTTCGAAATGTTTCTCCTCCCACCATATGTCAATGTTCCTATCGGGACCCGTGGAAGCACAAAAAGGCCTGCGCCTTTGAGTATAACCGACTGCGTCTCTCTCGTCTAACAGTTGCGACGCGCGAAAATAATTGAGGACAAGTGTTCGCAGCAGCGTGGAAGTTTCGAAATGTTACGAAAACAACTGTGCTTTCGAATATACGCCTCTGCATCAAAAGTCTCACTAATGACTGAAGGGAAAAAATAATATGGTAGATACTGTCGAGATGAAATAGAAGTTACGATGATATTTTCATGGATTAGAGATGTCGCAAACAATGAAGGCTTTCAAAAATTATGAATGGACTGTATGGATTATTGTAATCCGCAAAACGGGCAAGGATTCCTCTTTTTGAAGGGACAGAGTTTTCGCTTTGGGTGGTCTTTGACGGAATTTGCAGAATGGGCGTCGCAACATCTCCAAAAAAATGTGAAAAATTTTGTTTAGTTCGATTTTTTGGGTCTTCAGAAGTTCAGACGACGTCTCTTATCTGCATCTTCTTGATTTTTCACCGAACAAGTTTCGGCACTCTTCTAGTTCTTTCAGGTACCACATGTCCGAAGGTGAGCTCAAATGGATCATGATGACTGGAATTATTTAAGTTTTTGTGATGGCATATACAATTCTAACAACCACTGTTTGCCCAGAAGCTTCATAAAAATACCCAAAATACTCAAAATTTACCTTGAGAAGGCGTCGCCACCCTATTCATGTCAATCTAGAGGCTCAACAGAAGCACGACTTTGTTTGAGCCTTCTAATCGGCATGAATAGTGCTACAGTACCAGAAGAAGATACAGTAAAGTATGAGAGTTATTATGCCAAGAAGTCATTTTGAAACGTGCTAAAGTTAGGCACTGCCATCGTCTCAGCCTCAAAATTGCATCACCGGTCTTTGTTTCGGGTGATACACACTTTGAGACTGTAACGAGGACGATCCCGAGTGTGAGGTGAAAAATGCAAAAGATGGACCCACAACCGTCTCAACCCCAGCAACATGACAATCGTGTTGATGCTGCGTGACTTGAATTTTGAGGTTGAAACAGAGGCGGTCTCGAGAGTACAATGTAGGCTCACCTTGATGGAACTGACATCGTAGTACCATCGCTGCAACCTAACTGTGCCACCATAAGAAATATAGGAGGAAAGTTCAGGATTACAGTAATGGTACTGTGATTGTCTTCAAGAATAAACAGTATAGTGATTATTTTAGGCGCATTTCAGATGTGGTCTTGTGGATAAGGATAAGTTGCAAATTCAACCCTTTCCCACTTTTTCGTTCGAGACCCAGCCGAAACAACTTGCGCCTATGAGTCTACTTCAAACGTCTGACCAATTCCCGACGGGCGAAAATATTATGGTGCATGTGTTCGTAGTTGAGTAGACGTTACGATAATAGTTTTATTGCATTATAGATGTGGTAAACAACTTGACTTCGATTATAAGGCTTTTAAAAATTATGAATGTACTGTAAGGGTTACGGTATTTATCAACAATTTGTGCGGGGATCTTTATTCTTGAAGGCGCAGGTTATGTTATCATCTTGGGTGGTCTCCGACGAAATTTGCATGTTCTCCGCTCTTTGTTCAAAAGGATTACTCTTGTTTCCACTGGACCCTACTATACTCTATCGCGTATAGGAATATAATTATTAGAAAAAAGGGATAATGTCGTTGTAGTTGATGAGAATGCAGTAAAAAAAATCTGTAAATCTATTTGTGACCTAAACCTTTCAAAGTTCTTTTGAGGTCGTCTCTACTCAACTCAATTGTTCTGGATCACCATGCGAAAGTTCAGATTACAGTTTCGACTTGGTTGTTGTGACACTATAGTTCGAAGTTCTGAATGGTGAGAGCTCAGAACATGAGGCGTAAGGTAAACACTCACTCAAATGCGAAGTAGGGAGAGTTCCTTCAATTCGACTGTACTGCATCACGGTTTAGCCAGTCGGAAACATATTACAGACTTGTTTGTGTAAATGACTCTTCAAATGGCTAAACTGTGAGAGCATAGCATAAGTAGTAATAGAGCAGCAATAGTGGAACAGCCGAATCCAAACACAGCAGAGAATATAAGTAGCATTAGGTTTTGACTAGATCGACTAGGAGAATCTAAAAATATATTTTGAAATTCCAAATGGTGAGAGCTCAGAACATGAGCAGTACCCGAAATACAATCTCATCAAGCATTCATGAGACTGTCTACCGCAGGTCAACAATTCACAGAACAAGGAACTTTGGGAACTGATCGACTACGGTAGGCTGTAACACAAGTACAAAACAACTCACCTCGTATTGTTAAAAAAACGCCGCTGCGCCATTTGTAAGATACTTGTACTCAACAAAAAATAGAATTTGTTGAGTAAATAGCATCTCACGAATGGTGCAACGTTACCGGAAGAATATCTAGTCAAATAGGAATATGTACTGTTAGTTTGAATAGTCTGGAAAAGGAGAATTATACCTACACCCGACCCAATCTACAATCCCATCAAGTGCTCTTGAGACCGTCTTCCCGAACCCGTCATTCCACAAAAGTCTTGTAGCTTTGAGGACTAATAGGTTCGAGCAGACCGTAACACAAACACAAATACAAATAAAACAATTAGCTCACCTTGAGTGAAATAGTGTCGCAACACCATTGCTGGGCAACCATGATCTACAAAAAATTGAATTTGTTGAGTCATTAGCTTCCCAGTAACGATGCCACGGCACCAGGAGTATATGTAGTCAGATAAAAATAAGTTCTCATTGTTATCGGAATGGTGCTGCAGGATTGTCTGAAAGCTGAACAGAATTATGCCCAGACCCCCTTACCTTGAACGGAATGGTGTAGCGAGTCGAGGCAGGGAGTGCCGAAACTTTTGTGGTTAGATGGGAATTTGTTGATTGAATTGCACAAAAAAGCCCGCTCATAAAGAAAAATCGAAACTCACCTCGAAAAGGTCGCTCCATTCATACCATGCTAGGATCTGAACAGAAGTTCGATTTCGTTCAAGACTCCAAGTCTGATATGAATGGTGCTACGGCACCAAAAGAATATATATAGTGAAGTCTGAAAATTGATGATTATGCCTCCAATAAGTTTTTGAATAAGTTCCCAATAATGGGCACCGCCACCGTGTCAGACTCAAAAATATAATACCCGTATTGGTGCTGGGTAACACGACTTTGAGGCTAAAACGGGGACGGTCCCGAGAGTGAGGTGCAACATGTTAAAGGTGGGCACCGACACCGTCTCAGCTTCACAATTGTGTAACCCGTATTGGTGTTGGGTGACACGAATTTTGAGGCTGAAACGGGGACGGTCCCGAGAGTTAGGTGCAACATGATAGGGTGGGCACCGCCACCGTCTCAGCCTCACAATTGGGTAACCCGTATTGGTGTTGGGTGACACGACTTTGAGGCTGAAACGGGGACGGTCCCGAGAGTTAGGTGCAACATGATAGGGTGGGCACCACCACCGTCTCAGCCTCACAATTGGGTAACCCGTATTGGTGTTGGGTGACACGACTTTGAGGCTGAAACGGGGACGGTCCCAAGAATGAAACCTGGACTCACCTTGATGGAATTGACATCGCAGTACCATTTCTGCATTCAAAGTCTTTACCATAAAAAAGTTTGGTCAGAGTACTAGGATTGCAGTAATGGTACTGCGAATGTCTTCGAGAATAGACAGCATAGTGAACAAAAGTTGGGAAGATCAGATAAAATACAGAATAGGAGGGTAACGGCTTTTCGAAGCCTGGTACCACAGTATCGAGTTCCTTGTTCATTTGGATTTGCAAAGAACTCGCACGCTGTGACACCAAGCTGTTTCATGCGAGTTTTGGGGGGGGGGGGGCTCACAAAAGTGTTTATTGCGGAATCCAGATGACTTTGACACAAACGATGGACAGGACGAAGTGAAACTGTTATTAGTGGGCTAAACTCTGGGAAAATGACTCTGGGACATTTCGCACACAGACGTTTCGCAGCCAAACACACAGTATTTTCGATTTTTTGGGACGGAAAATATGAAGTTCAATTCTAAAAACGTTCTACTGGCATTTTCACATTCTTTTTCTCAGTCTCCGACCCAAAAAACCCCAAAAATATAGTGTGAAACGTCCCGAAGCCGTAAAAAACTTAGCGACGGTGAGTAGATGATCATTAGCATGAACATTTGCATGATTGTGAGGGACTCGGGGCACTGTGAATTGTAGATCTTGATAACCTGCACGACCAGGTCCCAATTCCTTGGTGTGTGAGCGTTGAAGTGGCTTGTAAGAGAAAGGAGAGCGGCGGCACAAAGAAATGTAGACCTGACCGGCGGGGAGCGTGCTCGAAATCTCTTTTATCAGCTACCAGTTCAAATTACGGCGCTAAGTCTACGGTTGTTCATGACAGGGCGGCAAAACGATAACTCTACGCTGCGGGATGCGTTCTCTGTTGACCACGCGGTAGTCAAGACGCTGCTAGGCCCGGATGACTGAAGGTGCGAGAGAAGGAACCGGTCTCTGTAGGGAGGTTGGGTTCCAAGACGGCCGAAAGGCTTCCATCTTGCGGCTCGGACCGACGGGAGACAGTTGGGCGACGGAAAGTCCTCTTTTCTGGTTTGTCGAATGATTCCCGACGTGAAATCATCCAGATTCATGTGCTTAGTGACAGCCGAGGAACCAAGAGCTAATTTCTGAGCACGGCATGACGTTCCAACTGGTTTGCGAAGGCTTGGGATGCACATCGGCACGTCGAGTTGAAGCTGGATGACGAAAAACACATTTGTTCAGTCTTGGATGGACATAAACTAGAATTTTCGGAGCGTGGAGAAGGCGAAAATGAAGATACTTATCCTACGTGACCCCTCGGCAAGGGTCTCGAAGCACGTGATGGTACAGCTGGTTGACGAGAAGCTCACGCAGGCGTTTGTTGAGCCGCCGGAGTAAGAGTTGGATGATTTACAACTCTCTAGCGCACGTTGGGGAGAAGCTTCATGGCAAAGAGTACGGTTCTCTGAGTCCTCGTTGTGGTTGACAGTTCCTGTTGCATTCTATAGATGCTACAGTCGGAAACTATGCTGCTCGACAAAGTATTCATTGCTGAGATGTGGATGAAAGGCATTTGGAGGTTTTTGAAGCCAAATTTGTGAATTTAATTTTTTGTGAATAAATTTGTGAATTTGTGAATTTAAGGAAGAAATTTAGGGATTTTGGGCCAAATTTCAATAATTTTTGCCGCAGCTAGACAGACTGCGGCTGTTTTTTAAAGCTTGCAGGGAGACAAGACGATGCAGGATCCCGAGGAAAATTTTTTTTTAAACTCACTTTTGCACAAAAAGTAGTGTGGAAGTCCTAATTTGGGCTGTATCTCCCATATTCACCTTGTCCATGTTGATGTGTGTCCTCGGTTGTCAATATTATCCACCGAAACTGTAAAAAAGCACAAAATGTAGAAAAATCCGAGAAAAATGAGAGAAAAACCACTAAAAATGATAAATTAGGAACTGTTCTGGCCTAAAATAAATTCGAACCGTTTCACTTCCCACCCTATGTCAACGTTCCTAACAGGACCAAAGCGTAAAAAGACCTGCGCCTTTAATTTACGTCTGCGTCTATGCACTCTCCCCACTCTTATGATGGCGGCGCGCGAACTTATGATGGAACAGGCGTTTGAAAAAGGGGTGGAGCAGGTGTTTCTTTCCGTTTGGGTTCATTGGCCGCCGAAAAATGCCTGTGCTTTTGAATATAACTGTCTGCGTTGATTACATCTAACACTTGCGACTCGCGAGAATATTTTACAAGGAAAGGGGAAGGTTGAAAACGTAGAAAATTCAGAAAAAATTCGATAAATAGTGAATAATCATCAAAAATATTTGTTTTTTCCGCCGGTCATTTTTGAGCAAGTTATGAAAGGTTACTGTATTCATCGACAATTCGGGCGGGGTCTTTGTTCACACAGATTACTCGTGTCTTCATTCAACTCAACTGTACTCAATCACCATTCAAAAGTTCAGATTACAGTGTCGACTAGTTTGTTGTGACACTATAATTTGAAGCTTCAAACGGTGCTCAGCACATGGGGAACATGGAACACTCACTCAAATGCAAAGTAGGGAGAGTTCTTCAATTCGATTGTACTACATCATCGTTCAGCCTGCCGGAGGGAAATTACAAACTTTTTAAAAAAATGACTCTTCGGTTGGCTAAACTGTGAGCACATAGAATGAGTACTAATAAGGTAGCAATTTGAACAGTAGAATAGCCATATCCGAAAACAGCAGGGAATATGAAGTAGTATTAGACTTGGACTGGATTGAGCAGGGAAATCTGAAAAATTTGAATCGACGTGGTCTCACACTTCACTGTTCATTTAGACGGGGAGGGTTCAGCAGATGAAAAGTGAGAATGCGGATAATCTGAATAGTTTGGAGATGTAAACGTATGCCCAAAACCCAATCACACAAAGCATTCATGATACCGTCTACAGCAGGCCACCAGAACTCAAAACAAGGAACTTTGAGAAATGATAGGCTACCGTAGACTGTGACACAAATACATACCAACTCACCTTGCCAAGTTAAAAAGGAGTCGCCGTGCCATTTGTGAGATACTATTTCCCAACAAAAAGTGGAGTTCGTTGAGTACATAGTAGCTCACAAATGGTGCGACGTCACCGGAAGAATATCTAGTTTGATAGGAATATGTACAGTTAGTTTGAATAGTCTGAAAAACGAGAATCATGCCAATACCCTACCCAATCCATGAACCCATCACGCATTCATGAGACTGTCTACCCTAAACCGACAATTCACAAAAACTTGGAACTTTGAGAATTGTTAGGTTTGGGTAGACTGTAACACGAGCGCAAAAGAAAAAAACTCACCTTGAGTGAAATGATGTCGTAACACCGTTGCTGGAAAACTCCGATATACAAAAAATGATATTTGTTAATTCAACAGTTTCCCAGTAATGGTGCCACGTCACCATAAATACATGTAGTCAGATAGGAATAGGTTCTCTTTTTTTTTATCAATGGTGTTGCAGAAAAAAGAAAAAAAAACACATTTGTTAAGTTTTGGATGGATATAATCTAGAATTCTCTGAGCGTGGAGCTGATGGAAATGAAAATAAACATCATACTTGACCCTCGAGTCGACGAGAAAAGCAAAAGCACGTAAGAATACAGCTGGCTGCTGAGAAGATGACTGTAGACGTTTGATGAGCAGCCGGAGTACAAGTCGAAAGCTTTTACAACCCTCTTGCGCATATTGGAGGGAGGCTTCACGGCGAAAAGCACCGTCCTCTGAGTCTTCGTTGTTGTCGACGATTTTTGTTGCGTTCTACAGATTCTCAAGTCGGAAACGATGCTGCACAACGGAGAATTCACTTATGAAGTCTGGAATATACAGTAAAGTATGAAAGTTATTATGCCAAGAACTCATTTCAAAAAGTGCCAAAAAAAGGGCTCTGCCATCGTCTCTGACTCAAAATCTCATAACCCATTTTTGTTCCGGGTGATGGAAACTTTGAGACTGAAGCGAGGACAGTCCTGAGTGTGAAGTGCAGAATGCAAAAGATGGACCCACCACCGTCTCAACTCCAGCAGCATGACACCCGTATTGATAATGCGTGACACGAACTTTGAGGTTGAAAAGGAAGCGGTCCCAAGAGTAAAATGTGAACTCACCTTGATGGTACTGACATCGCAGTACCATTACTGCAACCTACTCTTTTCACCATAAGAAAGATAGGTGTAAAGTTTAGGATTACAGTAATGATACTGCAAATGTCTTTAGGAATAAACAGTATAGTGAATAAGAATTGGGAGGATCAGAAAAATACAGAGAATAGGGGGAAATCGGCTATTTTGCAGTCAAGTGAACGAGATCATAGAAGTGTTTTTCAAAAATTCAAATGACTGGTTTGGAAACTCTTGAGATAGACCGGATACTTGGCAAATGAGTTTCGGAAAACAAGTGGCTTCGAGTTGCTGATACGTTCTGTGACTGCCGTGCTGCTTTGATGCTCATCTGTGTCTAGGGGTTCCGGCTTGTCCATTGACCTGTGAATTCAACCAACAATCCAAAAAAATTCAAGAACAATCGGTGAAAAACTACAAAAAATGACTTATTAGAAACACTTTGGCCCTTAAAGAATTTCGAAATGTTCCTCTTCCCACCATATGTCAACGTTCCTATCGGGACCCGCCTAAACACAAAAAGGCTTGCGCCTTCGAATATAACCGACTGCGTCTATTCGTCTAACAGTTGCGACGCGCGAAAATATTTGGGGACAAGTGTTCGCAGCAGCATAAAAGTTTCGAAAAGTTTCGAAAAGTTGCGAAAACAACTGTGTCTAATGAAACTATCACGTTTTGTGAAAATGTTTCGGGCCAGCTCTCGCCACAACCGCTTCTCGGAATCACATGCCGTCGGTTTCGCAACAGACTGTCCCCTCTCCCCGCATTGAAGCCCAGACTCGGCAAACGCCATTCGTAGCTTACGACACACTAGCAGAAGGCAGTTTTTTTATTCCTCTCGGTTGTTTCGCAGTTTCTTGGCGCTCTTCACCGGAATGAAATTTTTGCGTATTTTATTAATGGGAGATTATTACATAGTTCTATTGCATAACTTTTCAGAGTTTTCCTTTATTGGTTCGATTTATACGTTGTCTCTTAGATGTTACGCTTTTCCAGAGTTTTCGAGACACTCTATCAGCATGGCTCATTACAATATCATCGGCGGCAAATACACGTCCTGGGCAGTGACGCTTGTGGACGAAACCAACGAGGATGAGGTCGAAATGCAGCCAATTGAGATCGTTGATGAGAAGAAGGAAGACGAGGAGAAGATGAAGGACGATGAGCAAAAGAAGGACGAAACAAACGTGGTGGCTGAGGAACTGGTATGTTGTTCATATTAACTTTCAGGATCACAATGCAATTACTTTCAGGGTGTCACCAACCATCCGGTCGACGTGAGTCACGTCACAAGCGGCAAGTACAAGTCGTGGGGAAAGAAGCCGATGAAGAAGGACGAATTGCCTTTGTTCCATATCTGGCAAAAGGATAACGGAGCTGAACTCGCTGTTCAGGTGAATTCTCAGATTTTTATTTTTTACGAACAGTTTTCTTTTCAGCCGAAGGCAAACGAGGAGATGGGGGATGCTGGAATGGCTCCCAGCAAATTCTTCTCGTGGGGCGGAGTCAAGAAGCTGTTCATAAAGAAGAACAACGAGAAGAAGGAGGACAAGGAGAAGGAGGATGGAACTGTTTAGAACGAGATGAATCTAGAGCGCTGACTTTTGGATCAGGTATGTAATTTTGCAATGAGTTTTTTTCTTTTTCAAACCGGTTTTTTTCAGTCTGTCAATGTGTTTGCTGTTCTTCCAGTTCCGCGGTCTCAATTCCATTTTCATAGCCTGATCCTCATCTCTGGTCCTACTCGTATCATCGTTCAATTTCTCCGTTTACCGCTCTGTTTGGTCCTCACATTTTTTCTGTCTCTCTCATGCTTTCTTTTTGAAGGCATAATCTATCTCATGGCGCTATTCTAAAAAAATTGTGGAAGTTCACGCACCACGTAATTTTTGAATGTTAGATGACAAACTCTATGATAAAACAAGTCGCTTTTTGATTTATAGTTTTGGTTCAAAGAGAATGATCAAATGCAAGAGAAAAGGTATAAGGAGAGAGTGCATCGGAATGAACTCCGCAGACACATATTCCTCTAAACCAGATATAGTTTTTGGTTCAAAGAGAATTATTTTTTTTTCTGGGAACAAGTTTATTTTCGATAGAATTAACTCAAAAATGACAAAAATAGGTGGAAGGTGGGGGGAAAACGGTGCGAAATTATGGAAAAAACAACAGGGAGCCGTAGAAAAGTGGGCTCTACTCGTCAAAAGAGGGATTTAGGGAATTTTTAGGGATTTAGAGAATTTTTAGGGATTTAGAGAATTTTTAGGGATTTAGAATAAATAAAGGGATTTTAAAATCCCCGATTTTGTGGGATAAAAAAAGGGATTTTGCTGAAAAAAAAGGGATTTAGAAGTGGAAAAAAGGGATTTTGGGAGTAAAAAAAGGGATTTAGAAATAAGTAAATTGGATTTACAACCGGAAAAAAAGGAATTTAGAAAATAAAAAAAGGGATTTAGAGACGAAAAAAGGGATTTAGAAAAAAAAAAGGGATTTACGATTTAAAAAAAGGGATTTAGGTTTAAAAAAAGGGATTTAGGATTTAAAAAAAGGGATTTAGGTTTAAAAAAAGGTATTTAGGATTAAAAAAAAGGGATTTAAAAAACTTTCAAAAAAAACCGCATGGAATTGAAGTCCACGCATAGTTTTTATCATAATGAACTATACAACGGCCAAATAAACAAGACCGCGATAAGATCATGATAACGAAATAAATATTCGAAATCATTGGTTTTTTCTGAGGACTTTTTTATTTTTAAAAGGTCCTTTTTTCCCAAGGTCCGCTAAGACCACTTTCATCAAAACATACACTTTATAATAGTATATGTAAAACAAATGTCGATGAGACTGGAATGATTACGCAAGGTGCGCTATGCTGCAATGCCATCGCGCTTATCGCGGTCTTGTTTATTTGGCCGTTGTATAGTTCATTATGATAAAAACTATGCGTGGACTTCAATTCCATGCGGTTTTTTTTGAAAGTTTCTTAAATCCCTTTTTTTAAATCCTAAATTCCTTTTTTTTTTCATAATCCCTTTTTTTTCTTAATCCCTTTTTTTAATCTTCTAAATCCCTTTTTTGTCTCTAAATCCCTTTTTTTAATGTTCTGAATCCCTTTTTTTACCCGGAATCCCTTTTTTTACACCTTCTAAATCCCTTTTTTTGCGGAATAATAATTTTTCTTCCTTTTCCAAAATCCCTTTTTTTACTCTAAATCCCTTTTTTTGTAGCGAAGTCCCAAATTTTCGATTAGAATACAAAATCCCCTTTTTTAAGCTAAATCCCTTTTTTTTCGGTTAAATCCCTAAAAATTCCTTAAATCCCTAAAAATTCTCTAAATCCCTAAAAATTCTCTAAATCCCTAAAAATTCTCTAAATCCCTCTTTTGACGAGTAGAGCCGAAAAGTGAATGGCATGTAAATTGGATTCAGTGATTTTTAGAGATTTTTAGGAACTTTTAGAATTTTTAAACTTTTTTGATTGAGGAATACAATAAAAATAACGGAAAACTGTGGGATTTTCGAAAGGGAGCTGTGAAAAATCAGCTGGGAACTGGAGATATGGATTCAATGATTTTAGGTGTTTTTAGGGGTTTGTATCAAAATTTTAGCGGATTTTTCAAGAAATCAGGAGCTTCTACGAGAATTTCGACAATTTTTGGAGTTTCAGAACAATTTTTGGGACTTCAAGGAAATTTCTTGGATTTTTGCGGGAATTTTGGGATTTTGAAAGAATTCTGAAGATTCTACAAGATTTTTGATACTTTTTGGAGTTTTCCGAAAATGTTAGGATCACAAGATTTCTGGGGCTAATTCGAGAGAAATGATAAGATTTTAGTGGGGAATTATCAGGAATTCCCATAATCACAGCTGATAGAAGCTATCAACCTCGTCAATGGTCTGTTCGGCCTCTTCCTCCGATTCCTTTGGCTCTTTCTCGGCTTTCTTTGGCTCCACCACATCCTTCTCGAAGTGCTCCGTGACCTGCTCAGTAAACGTTTTCTTCTGCTCTTCATGTTTCCGAATTCCCTCCTGTCTCAGCTTTTCCTCCCTACGAGTCTTGTGTCTTTGGTTCTGGAACCAGATCTTGATCTGATCCGCGCTCAATCCGATATCCTTTGCCATCTCCCGACGCTCGTCCACTTTGATTGAGGAATTCTGTTCGAATCTGCGCTTCATCGTTAACAGCTGACGACTAGTGTACGGTTTTCTGATTTTTCGATCCTTTCCTGCAGGTTTTGATGGTTTTGGAGCGCTGGCTTCAGAATTCTTGGGTTCTGGATGATTCGGAAGCGACAATCCGGCCCACTGTCCCATTCGAGGGTCCTGAATCAGCCCAGGAAAGTTTTGGAACGTTGGATAAGCCCACTGGCCGATTGTAGGGTCCTGAACTGCTCTTGGCGGGTTTTGATCATTGGGAGCAGCCGTTTTAGGGTCCTGAGCATTCTGACCCGCCATTATCAGTTCCTGCTGAACCCACTGCCCGGTATTTGGATCCTGAATCATTCCGTGCGGATTCTGATGCAACTGTGGATGCGGAATCGCCATCGGTACAATCATCCCTACTCCGGTCATCCCGGCGGCTCTTTGAGCTTCGAATTGTTGCTGCTGGTGGTACATGTGCATTTGCCACTGTTGGTACTGTTGGGACCTGCAAATTTTGGAATTTCTCGGTTTTTTCTGACGTTTTTCGGTGAAAATGCGCTCTACTGGACTATTGGTACTGTGATAAGCGATAGAGCGCACTTCTCTCGTTCTGAACCCAAAAATCGGGTCTTCTGTTCGATAGAGCGCGTTTCCAAAATCCTAAGTCTTGCAAGTGCGAAGGAGCGCATTAACCTTTAGGAGCCCCTTGAAAAAGTTGCATTTTTCAAATATTCAAGCTAAAAAGTTCGTTAGAGCGCACTTCCTAATTCTAAAAACGGGATTTTTGATAGATAGAGCTCATTTTCCTAGTACTACAATTATATAGTGCAGTAGAGCGCAATTGCACCATTTGATTGCAAAAAAATTTGGTTTTTGGAACCCTAATGTCTAGATTCCCCTTTAAAACCTTGAATTTTTGGAAATTCAAATTTCCTATTAAAAAAAATAGAAAAATAAAAGTTCAACTCACATTTGCATATAATAGGCGCTGCTCTCCTCATAGTTCGGTGGAAATTGAGGACCCTGCTGTTGCTGAGGTCCCATATGGGCCCAGGGATACGGAAAAACCGAGCTTTGCGGTGGAGCCGCAGGAACCATCGGAGAGTTCACCGACGTGGACATCATTGAAGACATTGACAGCGAATTACGTTGTTGAGCATGGTAATCAGCCGTCGGATCCATTTTTGACCAACAAACGACGGGTTGTTGGGTCGAGAATGAAGGGAAAGAATGTCTAATGAGTGGATCAGTAATGACGCGTCATCTGGAGACATTCTATTGTTTCAGACGAGTAGGCGGAGCCAAAGTTCCCAGTTTTTGGATGTGCGACTGGTAAGAATGCTCCTGGGCATGGTGTGAGTCTGTTCGTGGACAAGATGGTGGGAAATTGGTGGGAAGAGAGATTCGAATGGAAAAAAGGGAATTTGGTGCTAGAATGGTAAGAAAAGTAACTTGGGTTATGTTTCCCCAAGTTTTTTGAAGAATTTTAAACCTACGTTGGCGGTTTTCGGTTGGAAATGGCCAAAAAACGGGATAATGGCTGGGTTTCAACAATTTTTGTTAAACAACCTGTGAAGAAAATTTATAAAAAACAACCTGGGATGAAAATGTATGGCATAGGTTTTGAACAACCAAGTAATGACACGATTCCCAAATCGCACCTCTTTTTTGCTCAAAAAATTCATTCCGCGTGAGATTTTTCGCGTCAATTCTTTTTGTTTCATTTGTTTGAAAGAGAATGGTTATCTTCTTGTTACGCTCCAACAAAAGCACAAGCCAGGCAGCGAAGCGGCCTCGCAGCCTCGCAATGCTGGCCCGGTGGGGGCAAGTGAAAATTCTCCAAAAAACTTTGAAAAAAACCTAGTCCAAATCACTTTTCTTATCATTTGATTACCAAATTCCCCTATTTCTCACATTTCTCCATCCAAATTCTTTTTTTTTCTACAGATTGCCTAACAAAAATCGCTGAAACCCAACCATTCCATTGTCCCGTTTTTCGGCCATTTCCAGCCAAAAACCGCCAAAGTTGGTTTGAAATTCTTCAAAAAACTTGGGGAAACATAACCCAAGTTACTTTTCTTACCATTCTAGCACCAAATTCCCTTTTTTCCATTCGAATCTCTCTTCCCACCAATTTCCCACCATCTTGTCCACGAACAGACTCACACCATGCCCAGGAGCATTCTTACCAGTCGCACATCCAAAAACTGGGAACTTTGGCTCCGCCTACTCATCTAAAACAATATAATGTCTCCAGATGACGCGTCATTACGGATCCACTCATTAGACGTCATTTCCCTTCATTCTCGTCCCAAAAATCCGTCGTTTGCTGGTCAAAAATGGATCCGACGGCTGATCACCGTGCTCAACAGTGTGATTCGCCACGAATGTCTTCAACGATGTTCCCGCCGATGAACTCTCCGATGGTTCCTGCTCCACCGCAAAGCCCGGATTTCCAGCTTCCCAGGGCCCATATGGGACCTCAACAACAGCAGGTTCCTCAATTCCCACCGAACTATGAGGAGAGCAGTGCCTATTATATGCAAATGTGAGTTGAACTTTTATTTTTCAATTTTTTTTTTAGGAAAAATAAAGGTTTCAGAGGGGAATCTACAGTGTGTTAAAGGTTATTACGACACCCCCCTGAAAACGTCATTGTGGCTTTCAGAGGCAAGATAGAAAAAATCTGTGAATGCAGTTCTTTTTCCCGTGGTCTCAAACCTATGCACCATGTTTTTCATTTTGATCGGTGCTCCGTGGGCTCCAGGAGCCAACATGGGTGCTCTGACGAGTGTTAACAATTATTACGACACCCCCATTTTTGGCGAAATTTGAAAATTTTTTGTGATTTTTTTGGGTTTAGTTGTGCTTAAAAATAAGTTTGTGTGTTGTTCATGATAATTCCGTAAAAATATACTGGCTGTCGTACTTGGAAAATATATCTAAAATTAGCCGAAAATGCTGAAAAGTGCCGTTTTTAGCGATTTTTGACAATTTTTCAGTATTTCTCGAGATACAAAAATTTTTGGATGCTCTGTTGGATAAAACATGTGTTTCTACGTATTCTTGAACCCATTGCAGTTTGAGCCCCTGTCTCAATAATTTCTGATCCGTCCTCAAAATCACTTATTTCTACCAAAGCTGAAAACCGCAAAAATTGAAAAACTTGATTTTTTAAAAAAGTCAGGAGACAGAAGAAAGTTCGTTCTTCTGACTAAAACAGAGTAGAAATTCAGTTTTTATATCATTTTGAGCGGTTTCACTACGGTTTTCGAGCCATTTCCATCAAAAATCCCACCTGTCGTAACCACTGGTAAGTTAAGCGACTGTGAGGACGGATCAGAAATTATTGAGACAGGGGCTCAAGCTGCAATGGGTTCCAGAATACGTAAAAACACATGTTTTATCCAACAGAGCATCCAAAATATTTTGTATCTCGAGAAATACTGAAAAATTGTCAAAAATCGCTAAAAACGGCACTTTTCAGCATTTTCGGCTAATTTCAGAATTATTTTCCAAGTACGACAGCCATTATATTTTTCCGGAATTGTTATAAAAAACACACAAACTTCTTTTTAAGCACAACTTAACCCAAAAAAATCAGAAAAAATTTTCAAATTTCGCCAAAAATGGGGGTGTCGTAATAACTGTTAACGTTCGTCAGAGCACCCATGTTGGCTCCTGGAGCCCACGGAGCACCGATCAGAATGAAAATTATGATGCATAGGTTTGAGACCAACGGAAAAAGAACTGAATTCACAGATTTTTTCTATCTTGTCTCTGAAAGCCACAATGACGTTTTCAGGGGGTGTCGTAATAACCTTTAAGACGAGTTCTCCGAGAGGACTCAAATCTGGGGGAGGGGTCGGGAACAGCTTTTTTCATAGTCTCGGAAAAAATCCAAAAAATTATGGTAGAACCCTTGGGATGTTCCCAAACGAAATCACCAATTAGAACTAACAAAAAAATTTTTCTCGATTTTTGGCGCCCCGAGTAAGTTGAAACTTTGAAAAATCATAACTTTCTTCAAACTCAACGTTGAGCGAGCTCTCTTCGCCGGTGACAAACGGACATCCATGTGCATGTTTTAAACTTAGTGCGACATATTTTCCATTATTGGAACATAAAAATCATGTTTTGGCTGACAAAAGTTTCGAATTTTTTCACTTGGTCAGATACCGAATACTTGAACGAAATAAATTTTTTCGTATTTCCCATATTGTGTTTTGTTTACCTAATTTTTATTAGAATTGTATCAGGGATCCGGGATTCAGGAAAAATCGAGAAAAACTGCAAGTCAGACTAAGAAAAGCACATTTCAAAAGTGTTTTTTGAATTCTATCGGAGACTAGTGTTGCCGATTAGTTATTTGACAACTATAATACACCCTTGCGTTTGTTTTCCAGTAGTTTGGGGAATCCTAAAACTGTTTTCTGGGATCCTAAACTGATATCAGTGTCAGTCACCTACCTTATCACTTATCAGCTCCAGACGAAGAGATAGCAAGATGCATTCAACTGAAGAATTGTTGGTCTAGAACACCTCTACATGACTGCATTTGACCCTGTCCTCAAATTTTGAAATTTACGAAATTCTCGATTTTTTCATATTTTTTGTCACTTTTTACCACTGACCCACTGATTTGACGTATAGGGATACGTTCGAAAAACACGAAAAAATCAAAGAAGTCTGATGTATCAATTTTTGCGCTCAATACGTCATTTTTGATCAAAATTCATAAAAAACCCACGAGAATAATTGTTTTGATTTTTTCGTGTTTTTCGAACGTATCCCTATACGTCAAATCAGTGGGTCAGTGGAAAAAAGTGACAAAAAATATGAAAAAATCGAGAATTTCGTAAATTTCAAAATTTGAGGACAGGGTCAAATGCAGTCATGTAGAAGTGTTCTAGACCAACAATTCTTCAGTTGAATGCATCTTGCTATCTCTTCGTCTGGAGCTGATAAGTGATAAGGTAGGTGACTGACACTGATATCAGTTTAGGATCCCAGAAAACAGTTTTAGGATTCCTCAAACTACTGGAAAACAAACGCAAGGGTGTATTATAGTTGTCAAATAACTAATCGGCAACACTAGTCTCCGATAGAATTCAAAAAACACTTTTGAACCCAAAAATGTGCTTTTCTTAGTCTGACTTGCAGTTTTTCTCGATTTTTCCTGAATCCCGGATCCCTGATGCAATTCTAATAGAAATTAAGTAACTAAAATACAATATGGAAAATACGAAAAAATTTATTTCGTTCAAGTATTCGGTATCTGACCGAGTGAAAAAATTCGAAACTTTGTCAGCCAAAATATAATTTTTATGTTCCAATAATGGAAAATGTGTCGCACTAAGTTTACAACATGCATATGGATGTCCCTTTGTCACCGGCGAAGAGAGCTCGCTCAACGTTGAGTTTGAAGAAAGTTATGATTTTTTAAAGTTTCAACTTACTCGGGGCGCCAAAAATCGAGAAAAATTTTTTTGTTAGTTCTGATTGGTGATTTCGTTTGGGGACATCCCAAGGGTTCTACCATAATTTTTTGGATTTTTTCCGAGACTATGAAAAAAGCTGTTCCCGGCCACTTTCGGGAATCTGGGAGAACGCCTCTTAAGATGAATTATTTGTAAAAATCGAAATGCCTTGGACCAAAAGTTGAAAGTATGTGGTAGAATCGAACTTTAGTGACCTGAATATAACCCCTATAGAGTAGTTTTGAAAAATGGAGTCAAAATACCAAATTGTCCCAGACACCCATTTGGTGAGAAAAAAAAAGTCAAATTTTCGAAAATTTCTAAAAAATTGGGAAAACAAGATATCTCTATAAAAATTTTTGTGGGTATGTTTTAGACCCTAGCGCATGTTTTAAAAATATTTGGGACCCACAAAACCTTCGGGAAGTCTGCCAAAACAGCCAATTTTTATGGTTTTTCGCATTTTTCTCAAAAAAAAATCATAGCTGCATAATCCGAAAATATGATTTTCGTGATCAGCGTCAAATTCTGCGTCGATCGCGTGGAAAAAAACGCCAAAAAAGTGTCGCCATCATCGACTTTTGGGACCTTTTTTGTAGACCATTTCCAGTACCTCCAAAAATAAAATTTTTCATTTGATTTTTCTACGTATCGAAAATATGATGAATCGATAGGAAATTCAATGCTGATCATTTTTGCAGTTGATCACTTTTGCGTAGAATTTTTTCCTGGCGAGATACAGCCGTTTTCCCGAAGAGCACCTTGGGGCGCCGCATGGAGGACACTGGAGTGGTGGGCGACACGCGCCAAAACATGCTGTTCACTGTATCGACCATAACTCGCGAAGGAAGCTTCGACAAAAAAAGTGATCAACTACAAAGTTGTAGAGGAGAAAATTTCCTATCGATTCGTCATTTCATTATTGCAAAAAACTGAAAAAATATTTTTGAAAATCTAGTTTGAATATCTATCTTGTTAAACGGATGATTTTGCTTCAATAATTTACTCAAAATGATATCTCAACTACGCAATCGATAGGAAATTTTCTCCTCTACAACTTTGTAGTTGATCACTTTTTTTGTCGAAACCTCCTTCGAGAGTTATGGTCGATACAGTGAACAGCATGTTTTGGCGCGTGTCGCCCACCACTCCAGTGTCCTCCATGCGGCGCCCCAAGGTGCTCTTCGGGAAAACGGCTGTATCTCGCCAGGAAAAAATTCTACGCAAAAGTGATCAACTGCAAAAATGATCAGCATTGAATTTCCTATCGATTCCTTATATTTTCGATACGTAGAAAAATCAAATAAAAAATTTTATTTTTGGAGGTACCGGAAATGGTCTACAAAAAAGGTCCCAAAAGTCGATGATGGCGACACTTTTTTGGCGTTTTTTTCCACGCGATCGACGCAGAATTTGACGCTGATCACGAAAATCATATTTTCGGATTATGCAGCTATGATTTTTTTTTGAGAAAAATGCAAAAAACCGTAAAAATTGGCTGTTTTGGCAGACTTCCCAAAGGTTTTGTGGGTCCCGATATTTTTAAAACATGCGCTAGGGTCTAAAACATACCCACAAAAATTTTTATAGAGATATCTTGTTTTTCCAATTTTTTAGAAATTTTCGAAAATTTGACTTTTTTTTTCTCACCAAATGGGTGTCTGGGACTATTTGGTATTTTGACTCCATTTTTCAAAACTACTCTATAAGGGTTATATTCAGGTCACTAAAGTTCGATTCTACCACATACTTCCAACTTTTGGTCCCAGACCCCCCAAAAAACTTCGAGAATTACAAATAATTCATCTTAACACACTGTAGATATTAGGGTTCCGAAAACCAATTTTTCAATTACATGATGTAATTGCGCTCTACTGCGCCATATAATTCTAGTACAGAAATTGAGCTTTATCAATCAAAAATCCCGTTTTTTTAAGATTAGAATGGGAAAAGTGCGCTCTAACGAACTTTTTAGCTTGAATTTTTGAAAAATGCGACTTTTTCAAGGGCAGTTCAAATTCTTCGAAGCAACTGCGCTCTATAGAACTTGGCACAGTGCCAATAGTCCAGTAGAGCGCATTTTCACCGAAAAATGCCAGAAAAAACCGAGGAATTCCAAAATTTGCAGGTGCCAACAGTGGCAAATGCTCATGTACCAGCAGCAACAACAACTCGTAGCCCAAATGGCCGCCGGGTTGGCCGGAATAGGGATGAATGTGCCGGTGGCGATTCCGCATCCACAGATGCATCAGAATCCGCACGGAATGATTCAGGATCCAAAGACCGGGCAGTGGCTTCAGCAGGAATCGAAAATGGCGGGTCAGAATGCTCAGGACCCTAAAACAGCTGCTCCCAATGATCAAAGCCCGCCAAGAGCAGTTCAGGATCCTAGAATGGAACAGTGGGCCGGATTGTCGCTTCTGAATCATCCAGGATTCCAGAATTCTGAAGCCAGCACTCCAAGCCCATCAAAACCAGCCGGGAAGGATCAAAATTCCAGAAATCCGTTCACTAGCCTTCAGCGGTTAACGTTGAAGCTCAGATTCGAAATGAATCCCTTCATCAAAGTGGACGAGCGTCGGGAGATGGCAAAATGTATCGGATTGAGCCAGCATCAGGTCAAAGTCTGGTTCCAGAACCAAAGACGCAAGACTCGTCGGGAGGAAAAGCAGAGACGGGCGGGAGTTCGGAGACACGAAGAACAGAAGAAGACGTTTGCTGAGCAGCTCAGGGAGCTCTACGAGAAAGATGTGGTGGAACAGGTGGAGAGGGTCGAGCTGGAGGAGTCAAATGAGCCAAATGAGCCAAAGGAAGCCGAGAAGGAGCCAACGGAATCGGAGGAAGAGGCCGAAGAGATCATTGACGTGATTGATACCTTCTATCCGCTGTGATTACGGAAATTCCTGATAACTCCCCCTAAAATCCCATTAATTCTCTTTAAAAAATTCCCGAATTTTGTGAATATCCCAAAACTTTCGGAAAACTCCAAAAAGTATGAAAAATCTTGTAGAAACTTCAGAATTCTTTCAAAAATTCCATAATTCTTGTAAAAATTTCAAAATTCCTGCAAAAATCCCAAAAATTGTCAAAATTCTTGTAGAAGTTCCTGAATTCTTGCAAAAATCGTAGAAATCTTGTGAAAACTTTTAAATTCTTTGGAAATTCGCCAAAATTTTGATAAAAACCCCTAAAAAACACCTAAAATCATTGAATCCATATCTCCAGATCCCAGCTGATGTTCCACAGCTCCCTTTTGAAAATCCTACCACTTTCCTCTATTTTTATTGTATTCCTCATTTAAAAAATCCCAAAAATTCCAAAATTTCCTAAAAATCTCTGAAAATTACTCAATTCAATTTACATGTTTCTAATTCACTTTTCTACGGCTCTCTGTTGATTTTTCCATATTTTTCCACCATTTTCCCCCACTTTCCACCTCTTTTTGTCATTTTTGAGGTAATTATATTGAAAATAAACTTGATCCGAGAAAATTGCTGTTACTCAATAAAAAATGTTTGGAACTCTCTGCTGAAAATGACATTTTCTTTAGAATACGTTGATTTTTTTTCAGTTTTCATGCTTTTTAATCAATTTCTTCCATTTTTTCTATTTTCAGGTCATTTTTCTTCGTTTTCCACCATTTTTCAATCCCACACACCAACAAGTACTCTGTTTTGTCCCTTCCGTTCCTCAGCAGCCCAAAAGCGCGGAATTCGTCCAATTTCTCGAAGATCTGAGCAAGTGGCTCAGGTCGAACTTGGCGGTGTAGTGGGAACGGATGTGTTGGAAGGAGATTTTCTCGTTTTGGATTCCATGACTCGAGCTGGCAGAAGCGGTGGAGAGCAGGGTCAGGAGGGCAAGAAGAGAGTAGAAGACCATGGCACCAGATGCCATGGTTCACACTGAAAACTGTTTGATGAAGCCGAAAAGACAGATAGGAAAACCCCCATCGATTTGTCAAAACTTGGTGAGTCATAGGTTTTGTGATGTGGCAAGGGTATGACTCAAAATGTGAAATCTCGGAAATTCAGGAACAGTGAACAGAAATCTATGAATGTTAATCTCGAACTATGACTGAGGGGACGAGAGCTCTTACATCTCCTCAAAAACAGCAACTAGATAATAGATGAACACAAGAAGCAAAAACAGGTGGTGCTGGATGGATCGGCTTGCTCGGATCAGAAGTCCATAAATTTTTTGTAAAACTTGTCTAGCTCGCAGTGAAAGATTTGGAATCCTCTCGCATCTTCGTAACCAAGTTTGCTGATCAAGACACATTGACTTCCTGTATGCAAGTGGATGAGAAGGACCGATGTGATTTGATTCAATGGCAAATATCAAACCGATATGCACGAACACTTTCTGATGATCGCAGAATCTAGCATAAGTACATGTTCTAATCAACAACAGTGTAAGTGCTTGCTTGCCCCCTCAGTCATGGTTCAAGATTCATATTCATAGATTTTCGTTCACTGTTCCTGAATTTCCTAGATTTCACATTTTGAGTCATAGCCCTTTGGCTGAAACCGTGTATCTTCTCTACTTTGATCAGTTTGTTCGAATATTCCAGAACTTATGACTCAGAAGCCCCGCCCTCCAGCTTGCAGCTACCTCAAGGCATTTGCATTTTATTTTTCGTTGTTTCAGCCTTTCAGCTTTCTATCTTCCAAGGTTCCTGAAATATTTCAGTCAGTCCCCGTAGTTTTGAACAAATTCTGTTCACGATAGCTTTAGACATGAACAAGAACATCACTTTCATCGCCGCGTTCACTTTTCTTTGAAATTTTAGGATATCGATTGATTTCGACTAAATTTTGAAGCTTTTCACTACCAGACAAAGTGCAGACCCCAACTGTTCTGTTCTGGAAGCATTTTTAGAGTTAGACCGGATTTGTGCCAAGACGTGACTGGTACCATGCAGTTGAGTATTCCGAATCTCTGGAAGCATCTAGTCACCCCTTGCCACATCACAAAATCTATGACTCACCAAGCTTTGACGAATCAATTGGGCTTTTCCAGTCTTTCATCTCCGGTCCGTCCCTTCCAGCTTCATCGAACACTTTTCAGAGTGAACCATGGCATCTGGTGCCATGGTCTGCTACACTCTTCTTGCCCTACTGACCCTTCTCTCCACCTCTTCTGCCAGCTCGAGTCATGGAACCCAAAACGAGAGAGTCACCTTCCAACACATCCGTTCCCACTACACCGCCAAGTTCGACCTGAGCCACTTGCTCATTCAAAGTTTGTTCCCCATCTCAATTGTAGTTCCCAGCTTTTGAGTTCCAGGCGAGGTAAAGAACACGTCCCTGAGAATGACCCTATCCTCCACCGCTCCAATTGGGTTCACAGTCTCGAAATGTCATCAGACAGTGTTCCAGTCCCAGAAGAAGATTGACTATGCTGACTTCTACTTTGAGCATGTTTGGCTTGACCGTCTGAAAGCGTTGAATGATGAACCTTGCGAAATGGATCAGCCAAACCTGTGAGTCATACATCTTCTTATTGATTTCCAGGTGGCAAACTTTCAGCTTCCAAATCGAGATTGACCCGAGCGCTCCATGCAATGGAATCCTGGTTTTCCGGCTCCACAACGACGAGAACCATGCTCAGGATCACACCGACAACCCAATGTCGCAGTTCAAGATCAATCAAGAGGCAAAGACCACAAAGACATACAAGTCAATCATGCCGAAAGCAATTGAGATCGGTAATCACTGAAAAAAATGAGCTTGCACTTGAAACCAGTGACTTTCAGCTCTAAATGAGAAGATTGACTCAGTTCGCTACGCCATGCAGCTTGCATCGAACATCTCGACTCCAGTCCAAATGCAAATCGGCAAATGCGACATTCACGCAATGAACCCAGTCCTCATTGATCAACCCGTTATCAACATGACCGGCTATCTTCTGGACCAGATGAATCTTTTCACTCACATGAGATGCCAAAAAGATTCAAGCGCCGGGTGAGTCATCATCAAGAATATTTTGAAATGGTTTCATTTTTTTCTTCTAGATTTGACACATATATCACCACTTACGCACCAACCACTGGCACTTTCGCATTTGCTCTGATGGACCTTCAAAGAATTCAGGAACACCCGGAAAACCCAATGGAATCTAGCGTCTCTTTGAAAATCTTTCTCGGAGTCATCATCCTCCTTGTGACTGGCTTCGTCGTCGTCTACAAATATGGAACAAGACGTATCGTTCGTGTTTGGCAGGACAGATTTGACGTTCAGTGGAGTAGCAACCCTCCAGTCATTGATGTTCCACAGCCGACGGACGAGGATCTTGAATGCATGGGGTTTGGAGATCTGAAGACAAATATCTGACCTAATTATGTAACTATGTGTAACTATGTGTATATCTGTGCCTTCGAGAGTTCTTTTCCAAATTATACTCTCTTCTCGTAAACTTTGTCTTATCTTACACTTTGTGGTTCTCTCTCTCGCTCTCTCAATAAATACTCTCTGCCGCCACACCTGACTTTGCCGCACCGTCTTCTTCTTCATTTCCACTCGCCGGCACTTGCAAACACGACTGCTTGGCGCAATGGTAGCGCGTTCGACTCCAGATCGAAAGGTTGGGCGTTCGATCCGCTCAGTGGTCAAATGTTTTTACATTTGACACAGTGAAGGTTTTATTGTTCTACTCGTTGTCTATCACTCGCTTTTCTTGTTTTAAACGTGCTGATTAGTCAAATTTTTTATTCAAATCCTCGTAAAACCAGCGTTCATTTAGGTGCAGCAGATATATTTTGATGGTTCCATTTTTTAAATAAATTTAATCAGAGTATATATTTCCACGAGTCACGTAGCATTATGCGCTTGCCAGCATCCCGGTGGAAGTCGGCCATCAGCACAGTCTATCCTTCTGACGTTTTTTGGTATGAGTTTCAGCTTTTAGCTCTTGTATCAGGAAAATGTTGTCATATCTGGAAAACTTTGGATTTTTGGATTTTCACCCTAGTGGGAAACTAACCGAGAGCCATTGTGGGCAATGATGTAAACATTTCCGGTGAGCGTCGGATGTGTAGTGATGAATTGCGCAAACTAGTTCACCACAGTCTGACTTTCTGCAACAGTGTCATAGCCAAAGTGACCGGGTGGATTGCACAAGACACGTTTCACATGCCATTTGGTAGTACACCAAGTTTGTTACGTGCTTGCTCAGCACTGTCGTGACGGATCGGGCGACGATGGTCTCAAAGTCGTAGAACAGAATACGCCACTTTTCCTGAGACTCTCGCTTCTTTTTCTGGTCAACGTTTGGTGGTGTGTGACAACAAGAGTGGGTCTTTCCAGTATGCTGCTTGCAGATCTTGCATCGATGGTTTTCAAAGTCTCACATTTTTGATATTTTTCACAAAATGTTTTGGTGGTCTTCAGTGAGATGCGCTTTTGGTGGAGATCCAAGCATTTCTTGTTGCGGAAGCTTATGTATATGCAGCCAGCACAGTGGAGATCGACTTTCAGGTAGTGGTTTCGCTCATTCGTCAGCTTGAAGCAGAGATGGCACACCTAAAACTAAAGTACTAATATCAGAAATACTGAGGAAAACTTACGACATATCGAGTGTTGGCACGGTCGGAATGATAAAGTCATAGTGCCCTTGCTCGTATGTTAATCCGATAAAGTGCCAAATTCATCACTAAGGTACCATTCGCTTGGGTATACGTTTTGTGACGGACCCAGAAATCATCCTTCTCACAAATCCCGGGGTGGTTGACGCTGCAAAAAACTCTCATTGGAGTTCTCCGCTCTCCAGTGGCAAATCTCACCCGAACCAAAAATGCGAGTCCTTCAGAGAGCCATCACACCAAAAATTTCCAAAACATCCATGTAACTTCAATAAAAATACGTATCCATTGACCTTCTTCTGATGGTCCAGTGGTTGTTACCTGCAAAAATAAAAAATATGGGGAATCGTTGGGGAAAAGGAGGCCATGAAAGGTGGGAGTTTGAATAAAAAGGATTTAAAGGGGGAGAGAAGAAAGAGGTCACCAGCCACGACGACAGTTTGAAATGTGAATGAGATGACCATCGGAGATTGAAACATTTGACACATATGTTCACCATGCGGCGCAGACTCTTGCGAATGAAAACAGATGTTGAATTGAAAGACAATTTCAAAAATATTCAAAAACGGTAGGGTGAGCTGTGTAAAATTCGACATTTCACAGGAGAGATTTTCGTGTAGGGGTTGAGATACCATTCGGGCAGGAGGGGAGATCTTACCCGGAGACATATGATTTGAAACGATTCAGAACAAAAATAAACAAAAAAAAAGAAAAAAAGAAAATGAAAACAATTTATCTGTTGTGTGCCATGCTGGAAACGGACTACTTTCAAGAACACGGGAACAGTAAGGAATTTCAATTTATAATCATTTATGTATGATTTAAAACAATTAAGAAAAAAATACTCGCATAATCCGTTTTGCTTTGGGGTCCACTACACTCCTTTCGTACGCGGAATCTTATACTTGTACCCTGGAATTAGTAAGTAGTTGATATCTTTGTGAAAAACGGAGCTTACCATCAATCCTGACTGTTTTCTTTGAAATTATCTGCAAACCAATAAATCAACTCGCATCCATTCAAACAGTGAGTATAACTTTTAAAAAATTCACTAATTTTCATGAAAAATTCTCCGGTGACTCACCATGAAGATATCAAATCAAAATCTTCACGGAAACATCAAAAAGTCACATGACGAGCCGAAAAAAACTAGAATGAGTTTTTTTGGTTTCTCATACTTGTTATCAATCACCCGCTCTCTCCGCACCGCTGTTTCGTAGCAGTGTAAAGTGACGACACGTATCTATTTGCAATTCAATTGACTGGAGTGTTAGGGTCGGGGAAACTTTGGAAAGAAGAGAAAAAACAACAAAATAGTTCTGACTTTTGCAAATTAGCTCCCACTCAAACGAATGAATCAGTGTACAGACGCCTCCAGTAAACCACATCAAAAATTATTACTTACTAAAACCAGATTACCCAGACATAATTCAATGGTCGTTTTATGAACGCCTTGTTTTTCTTTGGGGTGTTCCTCATAGCTTAATCCTGCTCACAATGTCCGTCTATGGCTCTTTAGCAATTGATGATCTTCCTCAGTACATTGACTACACTTATTCCTTTGACATTTTCACAGTGTTCCTAGTTGCCACTGCCATCTACAGTGTGGCTTTCTTCTGTATTACAATGAAAATGATCTTGTTTTACTTCAAAGCGAGGAACAGTGATGTTTGGAAAAGTGTCTTGAGGCCAGATGTGTTCCGATTGTTTTTACTTATGCAATTCTGGAATGCACTCCACTCTTTCATGGATTTCTTTGTGGTTCGGATCCCATTGACATCAATTTTCACATCTTACTGTGCCAAGGAAAAACCCGAACTACTACTAAAGTTTCTGACTTTGGTTTTCACTGGAAGTGTGTATTCCTCTCACATGCTCACAGCACTATTCTGTGTTCAACGGGTAGCGTTACTTTATACAACTGGAAAACGGAAAGAGGTATATTATACTGTTTACCGGGTTACTGTAGCATACAACATTACAGAAAGTATCCCAATTCTTCAAAATGTTGTCTCCAACTGTTATCATAGTCGGGCACTTACTAGGCCTTCCCCATTTCTTCGCTCCAAATCATTGCCTCCAAATGGCAGAGCCCTTCCCATTTGGAGCAATTGTCATAACCTCCACTGTAAGCAGTAAAAGTAGTGTAAGTCTTGGTAATCTCGGGAGAACCAAAATCGCATAAATTTTAGCCTACCTACACAATAATCTACACAATTTTCACGCAGACCATGATTGCAACTATCGTTGTGTCGACAATGTTAATGTTTTTGAAGTTACAGCAAAAACGGAAGTCGTAAGTTGCACTTTGCATTATATTTTCATAAGTTTTGAAATTTCAGAAGTGTAGAGCTCCAAATTAACTACAACTCGACCGCAGAGACCACTTTGACAGCTACCATGATTCTTATACTCCTCCCTATCATAGTCCCCTCACTTCTCTCCATTATCAAACTCATAGACTACTCCTACTACCCTTATCTATTCCCCCTCCGCTCCATTTGTTTGGACGCCCGTGCACACATTGTATCTTGTTATTTCTATTTCACGCATCCAATTTTCAAGCGGAAAACAAAAATTAGCCGAGTTGTCTGGTCAAGCCAGCCCAGCAGCATTTGATCACAAATCCGGCCAATAAAAATTGGGAATTTCGTTTGTGGACAATAACAAAGTGTCTGACACATTGTCTGGCGTGAGTAAGCGGTGGCGGGAAGTCGGAAATCACTAAATGTGTTTATTTTCTGACAAGTTACTGGAAATTCAATTGATAGGAAGAAAGATAACTTATAAATTTGAAAAAATGAAATTCGGATGGAATATGGAAAAATGATAGAAAAAGGACAGTCGAGAAAGATTATGAAGTAGCAGAAAAAATCACTTTTTGGAATCGGAATTTGAATTGGAATCAGAAAATGAAGGTTTAGACACCCTGACACTGAAAAAACTTTAAAGATTACGTGAAATGATAACTAATTCGACACTCCGCCACCAGACCGACGGGTAATAGGCTTCATGATGGAAGGAGGAGAAGATGATGTGCCGGCAATGCAGGGAGATCTTGGTTGGGACGTAGTGTCTCTTTGACGGAAAATTGGACGGGGAGATGGCGCGGAGTCCGTGGATGTAGCAGGTTTCTCATCGGTCTCAGAGTTTTCAGACGTGATTTCTTCCTCGTCGGCGTTGAGTATTTGGAGAGCGGATGGGTGATTGATGACATCACAGCTGGAAAATTATGGGAGTGAGAAATGTCATTTGAGAAAATAACGTGGAAAATCGACTTAAATTCAAAGTTAGAAAATTTCTGAAAAAAAATTTCAATATTTCGTATTATTGCCGTGCCGCGGCGGGTCACTTGGTGGGTCTCGCCACGAAAATGATTCCTGGCTAAAATACGTCTTCTGGACAAGATTTTTTTTCACTTTTTCTGATGAAAATGGGAAAGACGTGAATTCAACCGTTTCCAGCCAAACTTCAGCAGTTTCCACTGATTTTTAGTGAAAATAAAACGTTCTCGGGTATTTTGCCGTTTTTTACCAAAATACCTCATTTTCACTAAAAATCGGGGGAAACTGCTGAAATTTGACTGGAAATGGTTGAATGTACGTCATCTCACCTATTTTTATCAGAAAAAGTGCCAAAACTTTGTCCAGAAACCGTATTTCAGCCACAAATCATTTTCGTGGCAAGACCCACCAGGTGACTGGCCACGGGACGGCAATAACAATGTTACCATTATTGAAACTTGTTACATTTTTGAAAAAAGCAAAAAAAAGATCTTATCTCTCTTCATTTTGTCCTAAATGTTAGTGATTTCAAATTCAGACGACTGGCTTCACCTCAATTCTAAACCCAGCTAATCCTATTTGTCACTGCTCTACCAACTTCCTTCTCAGCCTAATTGACTCACTTAATCAAAGATATTTTGCAAGTCTTCATCTTCTTTGCCAATTCCACTTGCTGCTCTTCCGTCAAAGGCTGCTCGTCTGTGCCGAGCCGCCAGTTATTGCCAATTCTGTTTTTCTCACGGTAGTAGAAATCCACAAGCAACTTTGTGTCGACAATTTTTCGGAACTGGAAAGGAAACGTGGGAAATGAGTGAAAATTAGTTTCTTACCTTTGTAGCAAAGTAAAAAGCTTTGTACTTCTTGCCACGTGTCGGACGTGCATGCCTTTCGAATGCGATATTGGCGGTGAAATAGTCCTTGACAAATTGTGGAACCAAATCGGGAACTTCAAGGTCCCTTGCGTCTTCCAGAGTTTTACCAACGTCATATTCGTTGCTGTAGAGAATTTGTAGGATCTAAAACGCAATGTTTCACGAGGAATTTGGTCAGAATTCTCACTATCTCAAAGGAAAGTTGGTTCAATTCTTGTTTCAATAAGTTGATATCACCATCAGTGACCACTTGATGTTCTTGTGGAGGAGCTGTTATCAAATCTTCTTTCTCTTCATCTTCACACTTTTCGCCAATGATAAGATCAGGAATGTTGGCAACTGACCTTAAAAGTTAGAGATGAAGAAGTGATAACATTCCCCTGTCACGTACTCTTCATCATACGCATAGTGATAGGCAAGGTTCCTTTTCTTCCGCTTTAGACTCTGAACCGTCAAAAAACACGTTTTATCCTCTCCCTCTGCACCGGCGGCTTGTACCTCTGCCTGTTCTCTCGCTCTGTTTGGGAATCGTCGCTTCTTTTTCGGAGGCATCTATTTCTAGCGCTAAAAAACCAAGGAAATTAGGATTACAATTAAAATTTCAACGAAAAAACAGGGAAATGATGATAAAAGGTGATTAGAATAAGAGATAAGAGCAGTAATGAAAGGTTCAGTAAATGGGAAAAAAGTGCGGCCAGCCGAGAGACGCAGCGCAGACAGAAGGGGGACGAGGGCAGCGAGAAAAAGTGTCATGCGGGGCGCGGAGGGCGCGAGAGGCGAGTTTTTCTCCGTGGAAGTGAGTGTAAAGACAAATTGTGTGTCTTGTCTTCTTTTGGCGCGAATTTTGAATTCAAATTTATACGGGAAATAAAGAAGACTTAATACAAATGAAACGGAGAATATATTGATTATGACGACCCACTGACTACATCCAACGTCTACCACTCATCGTCTTCCATGGCCCCCTGACATTGAGGAATAGAGAAACAGAGAAATTAATAGATTGAAGAATAAAACAAGAGCATTTCCCTCCTCAGTTTGGGGGTGAACCCTCTGAAAATTTCAACATTTTTTAAACTTATTTCAAAGCAAATTTATGAATTCTTACCTTCACGATACACGGCCGGTGCCAAATCCTCCACTCGTGTCCAACAGATCGAACCTTCTGCAGAGTTCTGACTGGAACTGGACTGTCTCAGGTGATGAGGAACGAATGAAAAGTATTCCCTTGGATCAAAAGGACCTCCGCCGTTTCCTCTCACAGTGTTTCCGATGTTCGAGTTAGTAGAAGTTCGGGTCGGTGAGTTTCTTCTATTGGTGTTGGCGGTTCGATAAGTTGCAGTTGTGGAGTTTTGATTGTTGTAAAACACTGCTGCAAAGATGAATATCATAAAGTGACCCTCGGAGACTGAATGTGAGCTTACCGCGTTGACGGTTGCCACCTCTTCTGTCATTCTTCGGTGGCCCGTCACGGAAACAGCTATTCGGAATGGGAGCCGGCTTACAGTGGGAATATCGACCTGGAATACCAAAACGAATGAATTTCATAGCCAATAGAACCGCTTACCTTCTGGGTTTGGTTTTGGAACGATTTCTTTGGAAACACGGGAACCAGCAGATTCTGGGGCTGGAGGAGATAACGGGGCGGTTGACGACTGGTAAGGAGTCATCGGATTCGGGGTCGATGACAACGATACGGGTGCGATTGAAACTTGCGAACCCGGTGGTTGGGTAACAGAACTTTGAGTAGTTGCATTTGCCGTCACTAGTGGCGCAAGAACATCAGGCGCTTTGGCTTGATCGTTGTCGACACGTGACATTGAGCTGAAAATGCTGAACTTTGCATTGAAATAAAACAACGATCGTTGTGGTAGTAATATGCGAAGGAATACGACAAACCTGTCAAAATTGGTCGGGAAAAGATTCAGCAGCCGTGAATTACCGCAAAGGGTGGATGAAGTACCATTGGAGCTATTCGGAAGCCGCGAAGAAGCTGGAGTTTCGGATGACACAGCTTTGGAAGATTCCTCTTGAGTGGTTGAAGTGGCGGAGATCAAGTTGACGGTAACACGATTCAAGCTCAACTTGTCAGCTATCTCTGAGTTCTCAATTGCCGAAACGGCGGTGGCAGCCGGTTCTTGGATCAATTCAGCAGCACCGGTCAGTTGTTGAGAAGCAGCAACCAGTGGAACGGTAGCGGGCACATGCTGAGCAGTTGGGACGGTGTTTCCAGTTACATTGAGCATCCGTTCCAAGTTCCCAAGACGCTCGCTAACTTCATCAATGCGAGAAAGGCCAGCATCAAGGCGAGTATTGAGTTCGTCAAAACGGGAGATGAGAAGTTTGATACTCTGGTTCAGGACATCCAGAACATCTTTGGGCGTGATTTGGGAGCAATTATGGTCGCTCATTATCTGGAAAACTGAGTGGTTGAAAATGGGATTCATAGTGAAAAGAAAAAGAGAAATGGAAAAAGAATGATGTGGAGAAAACAGAAAGTGTTCGCATTTGCATAAACTACGTGTCATAAAGTGCCGTATCTTGTCATAAAAAGCCGGGAGGGACGGGCGATCGGATCAGGGGTTTATTGCAAGAATGATGGCGGCTTTTGAGAAAAGCGAGCTGATTTAGACGAATGAGCAGTTTTAAGCGGAAAGAATAGAACTAGAGAGTGAGCGCATGTGTACAGTTAGACTGAATATAAAAATAGAACATGTAAAAGCCAACACTACGAGTTTTGGAATACATTAACCGTGGGAACTTACTACAGTCAAATAACGGTTTTGGATGCTTGACAGGGTTGCACAAAAGGAATGGATACTGTACTTTTGGAAAAATGCAGCGACGGATGACCGGATTGTACGGAAAGCTAAGAAAACAAGGAAAATTTCGATCTGAACTCACACAGGCATAATTATAGACATTACCACAAACATTGGTAAACGTTTGATAACAGATCTGCACAGAAAACTGAAAAATCTTTCAGTTCTCAATCCCATGAGACTCTCGGTCTAAAATTACTATTGTTTTGCAGTGAACGTAATTTTCTTCTCGTCAATTGGTGCAAATGCATAGTTGCAGCTTGCTGTTTTGAAGATACTGGAGTTTTCAACAAATTTTGGGATTTCTGAAAACAAAATATATTTTTCTTCCCAAAATTGATACTAATTTCAGTTTGATGCATGTTTCATTTGAACACAAAAGTTTGTAAGCATTCAATTACGGAACTGAACAGAAATCGTTCAGTTCTGAATCCTGTGAGACAATCGGTCTACAATTAGAATTCCGTTCGGGTAAAGGTACATTTCTCCTCCTAATTGGGTGCGAATTCATAGCTGCAGCTCATCGTGTAGAACATATTGGAGTTAATGTTGAATTATGAAATTTTAGAAAGGAAAATGTATTTTTCTTACTAAAAATTATTGTAATTATAATGTTATGCATGTTTCATTCAAATTCCAGTGTCTTCTTTTCCTAAAATGTTCATTTTCCCTGTTTTCCATTTCCCGGACTAAAACTGCAGTTATTTTGCAGTGAACGTAAACTTCTCCTCGTAAATGGGTAGAAATGCATGACTGCAAATCGTCGTGTAAAAATTACAAGAGTTTCTGATGAATTATAAGATTTCCGAAACGAATTTATATTTTTCCCACAGAAAATAATGTTACTTGTCAAGTTATGCATGTTTCATTTGAATTCCCGTATTTTCTTTTCCTAGAATGTCTATTTTCCCTATTTTCCATTACCAAATCGCCGATTTCGCGTCATTGTTTTTTCTCCGCCGACCATTCCTCCTCATCTATTCGTTCGATGCCCGTCGTCGTCGCTCTTCGAAGCATCTACGCTCGACCGCAACGGCACTAAATACCCGCGAAGGAGAAACCACAGTCTGTCGGCAGAACCCGGCGTGCGGACCTCTGCCCCTAACCTCTCATTGCTACACACTATTTCGCCCTTCCCCTCCTCACAAACACGACTATTCACTTGCGTATTTCCTCTCGCCGTCTCTCGTCTCTCACTCGCAACGGTTCTCTTCTCATCTGTTTCCTCGTTTTTTGACTATTCTTCTCCATTTTTCAATAAACTTTACTTTCATTTCAGATATGACTCGTCGAATCAATAATCGCAAATCGATTAAGCCTAATGAGAGCAGAAATTCAGAGCCGGAAGTCGAGAAAGAGGTATGTTTTTGTCGTTTTGTCGGTTTTTCCGCAGTCCGTCCATCGTGTTTGCACGCATATTCACGCCAATTCACGGATGTTTATACGGAAGAATGATGAATAGTTATGAGCTAAGAAAAGTGCAATCTAAATCAACGAAAATGTTTAAAAAATTAAAAAAAACCAAAACATTTTGGCAAATTTTACCGACTGAAAAATGAAAAAATAAAAATAATCGGTTTTTCAGGTTCCTGCCGCTGTCGAAGTTGAGGAAATGCCTGAAGAGATGCCCGAATTGATGCCCGAGGACACACCGACATCTCCAACTTCCCGTCCTCGTCGAGTTGTTCGCAAGAACACTCTCTACCACAATGCCGACTACGATGAGGAGCTCGCCGCCAAGGAAGCTTCAGAAGCGCCAGAGAAACCACCACGGTTGAGTACTCCGAGAGCTCCGAGACCACGTGCCAAGTCGAAACCACCACCAGTTGTTGTGAAACCCATGAGTTTGACAAACATGCTGATAACGTCGGGACCGCTGGATATGTCAGGACCACTGGAGGCAAAGCCGAGAGATATGGATTTGCATGAACCTGCGACGCCGAAACCGAAAAGAAAACCGGCAAAGAGGGCTCCGAGGTCGAAGTCGACGGCGAAAACTAAAACCCCGAAGCCAGCGGAGAAGGAAGCGACACCGGAACTAGCGGAACCGGCGGAGCCGACGGAAGAAGGTGAAACTTCGGGACCAGCGGAACCAGCGGCGGAAGGAGCTGAGACGTCGGAACCAGCCGGACCAGCAGACAAAGCCGAGACATCGGAGCCGGCAAAAGAGGCTGGAACTTCGGAGCCCACAGAAGGTGAAGAGACCCCAAAACCAGCAGAGAAAGAAAAACCATCGAGAAAAATCAAATTCCATGTCCCAAAGGTTTCACGAAAGTCAAGAACACCTGGTTCTCGAGGAAAAGCAAAAAAGGAACCAAAGGAAGAAAAGCCGCCGACCCTGACAGTTGAGAAGGAGACAGTTCTGCCGTCGAAACTTGGAAAGTCAGTAGTCAAGCCACCAGTGCCAGTTCCTGTGAACTCCGAACATCACCTCGTGAGGGGTCCCAAAAAACGAAAGATTGCCTATTTTGCCCCGGAGATGATGATGGAAGAATTGGATCCAGCGCCGCCAGTGCTGGAATCGGTTGAAGAACCTGCACCAAAGAAGCCGGCGCTTTCGGAGCTAGCAGAGTCAAAGCCAGAGCTATTGGAGCCGGCAAAGTCGGAACCGGAGTCTTCGGAACCAGAGCAGGTTCATCCGAAACTGGACGACATCGTTTATGAAGATGGTGCTGACTTGGTAGTGGGATGCGACGTTGAGGTTGAGCTGGAGGACGACGGACCGCCTGTACTTGGTCCTTCTGTCGCCATCAATGAAGAACGAGCAAATGAAGCGGATGACGACGAAGATTACAGTGATCCCAACGAGACATTGCCGCCAAATCTTGAGAAGCAAGCGTGAGTTTTGAAAAAGTCAGTGAGTCTGCAAATTAGACACATTTCAGCAACAAAAACAAAAAGCGAGGTCGTCCAAAGGTCTCCAAGGAGGAAAAAGAGGCAAGAGGCAAACAAAACCGTGAAGAAGCCAGGGCACTGCGTGCGGCTGCTGCCGAAAAAGCAAAGAGTGTGAATATGAATCAGAGATACATCAAATTGGTAAGCATTTACATATTCTCAAAACACAGGCATATAAGTATATGTTTCAGTTCGAAAATGAAGTCGGCACTACACCAGAAGGAGACAGTTACGCTACAGTCGTCGGAGGATGCCTTACGGAACTTTTGCGGAAGGATAGAATCCTTGACTTGCTAACAAACAGCGCTGAGATTGAGTTGATGTGAGTTTATCAGTAGCGAAGCGACTTCACTAAACATCACTTCTTTCAGCCGTCAGGGAGGTTGGCTGCTCGAACGCCCACCGCGTCTTCCGCCACTTTCCGCCGATAAAAAGTGCTTTGCATTCTACATCGATGGCTCCAAAATCGAGAACCCAAAGGATCTCTCCATCGACGACCTCAGACCGTGGAGTTCTGGTCTTGACCCAATGGCACCGCGGATTCCAGCTGTGAAGCCGAATGTGCGTCGTCATCCGGTTGCCCGACTGAATGGAAAACTGAGTATGTGCAAGACGGACCCAAGACTGGCAGAATTGCATCTGACAGAGTACAGTGCCCGTCTTCCCAGAGATATGAGGTTGAGAAAGAAAGTAAGCTTCACTAACCCCAATGCTTATTCAAATTGACATTCAGATCTTCTACCTCTCCCGTGACAACATGATTTTTGGAAACGTGCTCATCCTCTACGATTACACCACTATCGGCATCGCCCCAGCAGTTCTCAACAACCCACATGGCAACGACTACCTCTGTAACGCTATGGAAGAAGATGCATTGTTCCTCCACGATGATGGCTCTCCGTTCGAGCCACTGTCATGTGAAGGAGAACGTGGTGGCGTCTTCCTGAAGCTGAAGTCAAACAAGTTGGGATGGGTGCACAATAAGCATCAAGTCCTCGATGTCCTCTACAATAAGCCGACATTGTTGTAAGTTACATGGGAATAAATAGCTGTTCAAAGAGAATGTTTGTTCCAGGCAAGATTTGCAAGTTCTCAACAACCGCCTTCCGGACTTGCCACCGCTAATTGAGACTGTTGGAGTGTTCGTGTACTTTGTGCCAGCAAATCTTGTCATCAACCAGATCCACCATGCTTCTGACGGGCTATCGCCATGGACTGTTATCCGTATGTTGTTCAAAGTGCAAATGCAACCTAATTATCAAATTTTTCAGCCGGATCAGCCTCCGAGTCACATCCACCACCACGCGTTCGATCTTCTCGTCGAGCCCTGGAGCTCACAACAGACGGAAAGATCTCACCATCCAGAGATCCTCGAATGCAATCCGACTTGATTCTGGTGGAGACAATGTCGACGTTGGCTAGATGCAAGAGAATCCGCAAACGTGTCATCTACATTCAACAGTCGTCGGGTACAATCTTGGGAAACGTGTGTTATGTATACGAGTTCCTGGTGGATGGCCCAATTCCGGATTTGATTACCAACATCAACACTAAGATCTACAATAGGTGGAAGCCGAAAAAGGAGCATCGCAGAGAACTTCTCCCCGAGGACAATATCTACGATGAAGACGACTACGCCATGCCAATGGAGGAGGAAATCATCGTCACGGTACCTCTTCAGCAGCAAGTTCCGGAAATCGAGGAGGAGGCAGTGTACGACGACATCGAGCTGGTCGACACACTGCGAGACGGATACGACGACCAGTTCGGGGACGACATTTTGGAGAAGGCCGAGAATCCGGCACCGTACTACGATCAAGCACGCCAACTGGAAGGTGGACACATCTACCTGACAGTTCGGCATAAGAAGATCGCGGCTTCGTTCGAGACGGTGTTGGAGTGGATCGCCAACACAAACACAGTGTAAGTCTCAGCTTTGATAAACCGCGAAAACATCTAAATATTGCGTCACATTACAAAATCTGAGATTATTAGTCATTTTTTTATGCTAAAATCCGGATAGCGCGATGATTTTTACATGATGTTAAGCGAGAATGCAAAATTACATACTTGTCCACGAGGAGTACACACGGCATGGCCGAAGTTCCCCCTAGCGCGACGGCCGCCGCTTTGCGCTCGACCTCAGCACGAGCAGCGCACGAAAAAGCACAAAACGAGAGACAAGACAATGCAAATCGGGTTATTTTTCAGGGAGGATCGTGGAATTCTGAATACAACGAAGCCTGGTCACCCTCCACTCGTGTCAAATGCTCGTGCCTACGCTTTCTTTGTCGCCGGAAGCGCCATCTTCCCTCACGACATCAATCGGGATGATTTCTCGCCATGGTCGCATAACGGAAACACACGGAATCCAACGTGCTACCGGACCAAAGTGAGAAAGATTGGTGTTGGGTGTGACCCGGACGAGAACACGTTCCAAGTGAGTTTTCTATGAGGGAAATGTAAGAATAATTCATCCTATTTTCAGCTTCGAGACAGCGACTACAAATCCTGCCCCTTCCACCTCGTCTACCTCTACAGCATTAACCCAAGAGACCCGAGAATGAGAAAGAAGATTTTCTATCTCATGGAGACCCAGTCCAAGATGATCGTCAGCCACGCGCTCATCATCTACGATTACAACACCGAAGGAGATCTCCCACGTCTCAATGTCGGACAGTTCAAGCAGTTCACCAAGAAGAACTTTGTCAGACCGGCGATGCCATTGCATGATGTCATGAACGACGTTTCGGACGTTACGGAAGACGAGAAGGAATGTCCGTTCGCTATGCCTCCACAAGAAGCAAGTGATGGGACGTTGTACATGGAGTTGAAGGACAACGAGTTCTGGAACGACCGCAATCGGCAATTGCACTTCCTGGTCAACAAGCCGCGGCTGGCGTGAGTTTCGGCGGTCTGAGTACATTTCGTAACTGTAAAATGTTTCAGTCAAAGCTTGCGGTGCCTCAACAACAAAGTGCCCGATCTGCCACCGTCATGCACAGGCAAGGGAACCTTCATCTTCTTTGTGAACGGCGACGAGGTTAACTTCCGGTGCTTGACATCAGATCGTCTTGCTCCGTGGTCGGAGAACGGTGGAAATTCTTCCAGTATGTTTATTCTCACAAATCCAGCTCTCAAACTCTTTCATTCCAGCTGCCACTCTGAAACGCCCAAAGTCAGCAAAAACTCCGCTTGGTATCAATCGAGAGAACAAACTTCGTGTCTGGAGAACCAACCCACTGGGAAACGATGCAATCCGATACCAACTTCATGTCTACACGGCGACACTTCCGAGATGCCCGAGACTCCGCAAGAAGGTTGTGTATGTGTTGAAGGATGGCATCCAGATTGGATACGCCATGATCATGTACTGCTTCACGGAAGTTGGAGCTGATCCACACCCGGTGAACAGACCGATTGAAGTTTCGGAGCATTACTTGGAGCGGTTCCCGCTGAGGATTCAAACACAAGTGCATGAAATGCTCGAAACAGCGACGCCAATTGAAATTGCCAAGAAGATCTTCGATGATCACGGAATTGTGATCAATGCACACATGCTTCACTACTTCCGTCGTCAAGAAATCCATGCTGTCGCAATGCACAACGCGAAATATCATCGGCAGTTTTGGACAAATGCGGATGGTGCCGGGCCGTCGACATCCGCCATTGTCAAAGATGAGGAGCCGGTGGAGCTGTCGAACAGCGACTTGATCATGACGGACATGGTCGCCGACGGAGCAATGGTCGTCGAGCACACGGAGGTCATCGAGCAGTGCATGGAGGAAGATGTGGATCCAACGGTGGAACCGATGGCAGACCCAGTGGTGGAGGAGGAGCCAATGCACCCGTCGCCAGAGCCACCGAAGCCAAGCTTGTTCTTGGACAAAAATATGGTAAGATTCTAACTGAAAAGTTACGAAATTCTCATTCAAATGTTTTCAGCCGGTGACTGGCTTCGTGCGTGGCAACCAACGCTACGATGCGCTCTGGAGAATTGCCCAAAAGTCGTTCGGAACCACCACTGGCCACGAGACGTTCGACGAGCTCTTCAGGCTGCTGCTCCAGAGAAACGAAGCCCGACTTCTGAACCAAATTGAGTACACATTCAAAGTCCGGATCGTCCCAAGCGAAGTTCCACTCGAGACTGATGAGGAGATTGTTGAGGAAGTGATGATTCCACCGGTGAATCCCAGACGCCGCATATAAGTTTTTCAATTGTTTTTTTTACAAATTGATTTGCAAAGTATTCTTGTATTTGCACCACTTCTGTTTTTAGAAGTTGTCATTGAATAAATACGGTTGTAACACAATAAGCCGAAGCTTGTTTTATGCTAAGTTTTCAATAAGAAAAGATAGAAAGCAGTGATATTAACTGGAAAAGTGAACTTTATTTATTTGATGGAATCAAACGAAAAACATCAGAAAAGCTCTACCCGAATACATTACCAATTACAAAAGAGCAAACGAATCATGAATCACTTGTTATAAAACTTCGGTCATTTCAAGATTGCTTTTTGAGATTGTGGCCTGTTCGTGTAAACGAACACATGATGAACACATTGTTCATCATGACGTCGAGGCGTTTTTTCGTCCCCTTCGTTCTTCACGTGCTCCTTGTACTCTCAAGAGAACATCCGCTTGTGGTACGTCGCTTCCTGCTCCAAAGCTCTTCTTCTCTCGCTCATGGTACCATCTTCGAAAATGCATCCACACTTCACAATCCAGTCGAAGCTGTACTTGAACTCAAGCTACAGCCTCTTGAAGGTTTCCGGATGTTGCAGCGTGTACCCGCAGTTCTTCTCGTTTTGAAGAAAGGGGTCCTCGACGACATTGTATCAGTCGTTCCCTGGCATTCCATTGAGTGAATTTCCATCCTCGTCACGTTGTTTCGAGAGTGTTGCGTCACGACGCACTGAAATCCACTCATTCTCAAAGCTGGCGTCCTCGTTGCGTTGTTTCGGGAAGTTCGCATCCAGTCTCCAGTCAAATGCAAGACTCACATAATGAGACTTGTCAGTGATGGTCTTCAGCTTGAGAATCTGAAAAATAAGGAATTATAGACGGAAAGATCGGAATGGAAACTTACTTTGTGAGGTTGTATGCTGAATTGATGATAACTTTCTTGACATTCCAGGGCATTTGGGAAACGATCGGAAGAGGCTTGGACATGGTTGCTAGAGAAGACATCTGTAGCCCATGGGTTTTTTGAACATCTCTTCGTAGTTCCAAGACGTGATGTCAATCTCAATCTTCGTTTCCTTGTTCTTGATTTTGAGAACTGGGACTTTGGAGCCAGTTCATAAGGGCGCCAGTTCAAAGTTCAAATAGCCGCCAGTTCAGAGTGCAATTCAACGTGTGCTATCTGAGATTGCGGCCTGTTCATGCAAACGAAAACATGATGAACACAATGTTCATCACGACGCACCGAAATCTACTCATTCTCAAAGCTGGCGTCCTTGTTCGGTTGTTTCGGGAAGTCCACATCCCACCTCCAGTCAAATGAAAGACTCACATTTCCAGTAAGCTGAACACTGACGAATGAGAGTTTTTTTCAAAAGATGCATACTGGAATTGGTACCCATTTCCGTTATACTGTTTAGCACACGGAGAAAGCGAGTGCATTGAGGTATCTGACATAAGTTCAACTGAAGTAGTTCGGTCGGCACTGCTCTGGTTGTGAGAAGTTACAGAGCTCCAGGGGCTGCATAATGGAATTGGTATCCCTTTGCATACTGGAACTGGTACCTTCAAGAGAATGAGCACTGGAACTGGTAACCATTCGCGTTGTACTGCCTTGCGCACGAATGCAAGTGCATTGAGATATCTGAAAAAGAAAAGGTTAGAAAAATGATTGGAGATGCAAAAGAGAGAAGGTAGAGAGAGAAAGAAAGACGAATGAAGAAAGACTGGAGAGAATGGGACTGGCAAATACAGCGATGTATTGAATGGTCTCTGGGTGGTGTTCTGAAGCTCTAGAAAAGCTCCGCCCTCTTTGAATGTAGCGCTGAGATTGATGAGATACAGATCGGAACGATACAAAAAGGTCAAGTAGCACACAGATGCTGTGAAGGGGCACACGTCATTAGAACAGAAGGATTAACAGTAGATCCATCAAACGGAACAAAGAGGAAGAAGAAGGGTGACAGTGGATATTACGTCAGTCTGAAAATTCAAAAAATGGCTCAAAACTAGCAAAAATGTAGGAAAATCTCTGAAATTTAAAAATCGGATTGATAAGTATGGAATAGTTTCACAGGCAGTTTTGGACAAATTAAAATGGCGTTGGTCCTTCGACATTAGCCTCTGTCAAAGATGAAGAGCCGGTGGAACTGTCCAACAGCGACCTCATCAAAACGGACATGGTCGCCGAGCACACGGAAATCATCGAACACGTTGCATGTAATTGTCTCAATTGTTGTATTTATACAAATTTGAAATTGTTTCAAAAAGTATTTCTGTATTCGCGTCATTTCTGTTTTGAGCAACTGTCATCAAATAAGTACGGTTGTAACACACTAAACCGAAGTTTTTTTCATGTTAAGTTTTCATTAAAAAAGACGGAAAACAGTATTAGGAGTGAGCGTTATTCATTGGAATTAAACGAGAATTACCAGAAAAGAAAGACCCGAAGACACCACCAAATGCAAAACAGCTAAAGAGCGATGAATCAATAGTAAAACACCTTTGGCCATTCGACTTCTGCCTTTCGAGATAGCGGTGTGTTGAGCAAAGTGGGAACATGATGATCCAACGGGTCATCATGAAGTCTCGGCTTGTGTGGCGCCGTTCGTGTGGCGCCGTACGTGCTCCGATACCAGGTATGCTATGAGAATAGGACCTCCGGCTGACTCTGGCCCTCACACACACAATATATCATACGTACCGAGGAAAAGGAGCGATGCTGGTTACTAGAGAAAATGATTTTTCTGCAAATGAAAGGTATCGGCCACAAGAAAAAGCTTCTCCTAGTGTTGTGACGTTTTCTGCGCGAGAAAACAATGCGCGGACTGGCTAGTGTCAATTTCTCGGTTCACAAAGTGGATTGACTTGCTTCCGTACTTCAAATGATCACTCCTGTCTTATCATATCATTTGCGCAGAAAGCGTTGACTTCACCGACCTTGAAAAAGTTTATCAGTGTGGCCGAATGGTCTAGTGGTATGATTCTCGCTTTGGGTGCGAGAGGTCCCGGGTTCAATCCCCGGTTCGGCCCATTCCTTTTGCCTTATTTGAAGCCTACTCTTCAAGAATTTTAAGTTTTTGACTCGTCAACTGCTCGATACACTGGAATATCATTTGCAACTGAAAGCATTTTCGCTAGTAGCCAGTATCTCTCCTTTTCTTCTGTACCTTTGTTATATGTGTGTGTGTGTGCATTTTACTCCTCACTGACTTTGTTCACCAACGGATCTTTGAAGCATACTCAATGGCCAAATCTTGAAAGCTAAAAAGTATTTTTCCAGCTGCCAAGACGGTGTCACGCGCACACTACCCCATTTTCAGCTGTTTACTTGAAAATTCAACTTCTCCACCTGTAACTGGGGGGTTTTTGACGAATAACAGTTGAGATGACGAAAATAGAACAAATTCAGTCTCGGAGCTCCAACACAATCAGACAACCTCTACAGACCTAGATCTGATATCTTTTGAATAAGATGCATTTTATTTGAATGAGATGCACATTGATTATACTGACAACGTGTGATGATTGATTATTATGTGATGAGAATGCATGAGTTCAACTTTTTTCAAGTTGGAAGTCAGTCATCGGCGGTCCAGACATCCGTAGACTTTGACGAGCTGGCGGTGGCTTGTTTCTCTTTGGTCGCATCCTCTCCCTTACTAGTTCCAGCGGATGTCTGAGAAAATTGATGATAATGTAACAACGAACTGATAGAGTTTACCGCCTGAGCTTGCTGGGTCTTCTCCATCAGCTCCTTTCGCATCTTCTCCAACTTTTGAGTGTTGATGGTCTTGAGTGGGATCAGCTTGGGTTTGCAGAAGATTGGTGCAAGGTGTTCCTCCTGGGAAACAGGAATGACAAGATATTATCAGTGTAGTTCAGCAGGCTCAAACCATTTCTATCCCTCACCTGGAACACGTACAACTCGTTCTTCGACATCTTCTCCTCCAAGTGGGCTTCTTGATTTGCCATGTTAGTTCTGTAAAACAAGCGAAAAAGATTTGTGTAAGTAACTGCGGCTATAGGGAAAAACATACAAGACTGGAAATTCCTCTCTCGGCGTCTCGGCTGGCTCCATTCCCATGGTAACCGCCTCAACAAAACTCTGCATCAAGTCGCCAGAATCCATTTGGCACGCTCTGAAGGAATTTGATTTCAGAAAGGGGTTTGAGAGAAACGAGAGGGGGGACAACTTCTCGCGAAACAACTTGTCACATCTTTTGCACGATTTTGCAAGAAAGAATTTTTTTTTTTTTTGATCGTTGGCTGACCTAAGTAATTAGAAATGAAATGGAACACGTGAAAAACAACTATAATTCTCCTGTAAAGATATAGAAAGAAATAGCCGATTACTACAAATGGACTAAAAGATTTCGAAATGAAGGAGTGGAAGATTCGAGAAGGTTAGGGTAGTGCCCAGCAACCGACTAAACACAACAATTAGTGAGTACAAATGGGAAAACAAAACTAAATAAGTATATTAAGGTTGGATTTGAATGTGGATAGAGACCCTGGAACTCTTTCAATTGACACAGTTTCGTTTGAGCTGTGTCATAGCGTTTTGGGTTTGCTGGAGGGCTCCAAAGGACCACTCAGGTTGTAGAGCACCGGTGTAGTTGCAAACGGGACGGAGCAACACAAGACGGAATTCGTATGGATTGCACGTCTTTTGTAAACACGCCTACAAAAGGAATTTCAAACAAAATCGAGTCTACATTGACCTCAATTCATTTTCTTGTAGGCCATCTACCCCTGCTGCTGGAACACTGCTTACTGCAGCGTCGACTGCCAGCATAAGCACTGGCCGACTCATCGGAAGTTATGCCACCGCAAGAAGGGAAACGGTAGAGCACCAGAAGGATCCGTCTCAGCCGACACTCCACAGGCACCATGTTCGAGCTGCCTAAACTGATCTTCACTCTCCATCTTTTCCGGTACCCCTCTCCACTCTTCGCCACTCTTCATCATTCTTCAAACACTTTTTATGTTGAGAATTTTCATTTTTAATTGTTCACTCGCTTTGAAACCCATCACTTTTTGTCAAATGAAATAAATAAAGAAAAAGTGAGAATCATTTTGCATACTTACTTATGACCGGGACCAAATGGTGAAGCTGATAACAGATAACAAGAAATGAACATGGTGGAATTATGTAGTGAGTACGGGGTGCAAGAACATGTGTGAGAAAGTGTCTACCACTGCTCCTCCATGTCGCCCATCTTGATGTCCAAGTCGATGTCGGCCATGAAAATGCAGTTGTCGTTCATGTCGGTTTCCTCATGATGAGTGTCACACTTGAAAACGATATCTCTCCCGATTCTTTTCTGAAATCATTACATGCTGAAAAGATTACTGTAACCCTGTCAGAATACCTTGTACATCTTCCACAACTCAAAAGCCAAAAACTCGGCGATCGTGTCACTCAGCTGTCGTACAAAAGTTAAGATAAGCTGCCCATCGTACTTCAAGTACTCGTGCAGGAATTTGTCGAGCAGGATGTTCTGGTGGTTTTCCTCGCCGGAAATACGGGTGAGAAAAATGAAATTTGAATTTTTCTTGTAGAAGTAGTTGAAAGTGTAGACGTTGCCGAGGCCGACGACAAAGAAATTCAGCAAGAGCCAGATCCTGAAAAACATTATGCGAAATGAAACTTGAAGATGAATTTTACCAAATTAAGACGAACATCTGCTCCATTCTCTGGTTTCTCTCCAGATAGCACTGAATGGTCTCGTTGCGGTACTGCCCGGATGTCTCGTCAGCTATGACTGTGAAGTTGCAGAAGCTGATGTTGGGGAACATTCCAATTTCCTTCCAGGTGATTTCTTTCCGAATTGTCTTGAACAGCTCGAATCCTCCAAAGATGTTATTGTTCCCGAGAAAGAAACTGAGCACGAGAAGTTGCAGGAAGGAGATGACCAGGTTTAGAATCTTGGCAACGCTGTAGACAATAAACGGACGGATTTTGAACATTGAGTCGTTTTGCAGAAGAAGATCGATCTTCTTGGCCATCTCTTTCAATAATCGTTCCTTTTCCTCACTAGTATAGAAGTTCCGCCAGCGGTTTTCCAGATAAGGAACCTTCTTGCAGATATAGAAGATAGAAGTGCTATTGAAAGACTGTGAAAGATTCCAGATAATCTTGGGGAGCATGAAAGCAAAGGCAGCATACATAAAGTACCTGCATCGGTAGTTATACTGAAATGATTCCTCTCTGTAGAACTCTGTCACTTTTCCAAGAGTATATTTGGGCGGGTGGGTTTCTCCAATTTGGCAGTAGCTTTTGGCGAATGGCCACATAACTGACGTGAAGTTTCTTGGGAACGAGCATCTCATGTTTGTTTTGAAATCACTGTAAGAATGGGGTTTCAAAAGATAACGTCTGTTGGCACTTACAAAAGGGTCACGAAAGCAAAAAAGAAGTACACGAGGGAAGGGACAACACACACAATGATGTCGACGGTTTCTTCCAGTAAACTCCAAGACGGGTCCAATATTATCACCGGAAAACACGGAAACAACAACATTTGTAATGTCCGGATGGAAAGTTGACAGAACAGTGATCTGAAAGAAAACAGAATATGCGGGAGAACGGAGCGGAGAAGAGGAAGATGAGGGGATGGGAACTGTACGAGATTGTGCGAACAGAGGCGGGCGTGCAGAGGGAGAAGCGGAGACATGGTTCCGATATGAGCGGAGCTTGCAAAGGTCATCTGTTAAGGCACGAGACTTGGTAGAAGAGAGACACTATTGCGAATAGAGAGATAACTTATCCGCGAGAAACTGTACGCGAACAGCTGTTGTCAAGCCTCCGTCTTCTAAGTCAGCGTGTTGAGTTCGAAACGTTTCGGTTGCCACATCTTCTGCCTAGCGTCACTGGTGCTTGGTGACACGAAACATTTGGCTTCTGCAGGTCACAAGTAATGGTGAATGGTGAAATGTTCGGCGTGTTTTTGGCAGAAGCATGTGGACCCACTTTCTTGCAAATTTCTTATATTGTAAAGTGTTCTCATCGATGAGAAGCTTTCTTGACCTTGTGGCCGTGATACTTGGAATAAGGAAATGAGCTTTGAGACCGGTCAAATAAACACCCTTGTATAAGCGGAGTCTAATCATAAGATATATTTTTTACTTCTGAAGAGTGCCGATTGTCGGAGGCGGCTCCGGTGACATAGTCGAGCCGCTTCCGCTTTCCGCCCGACACCGACACCAACCACCCGTGCTCATAGGCGCTCTGACCTTTCAAAACAGAGAAAAATGAGATATTGATGCGCAAAAGAATGAGTAGAGTCATTCCTTTTGATGAAAACAAAGATTGAAAACACTTTGAAAACAAAGCGTATCAGTGTGGCTGAACTGTATAGTAGTGGAAGCTTCCCGGGTTCTAATCCCAATTCGCAATTTTGGACCCTCAACTTGTTTTTTTGTTATGTTTTGGAAGATTCAGGAAGCTATTTAAGAAATCACCATTTTAAATCTCAGAACCGTTTGGTGCAGATAAAGTTTTTATAGCGGATGCTCCCCAACTGATACGCCAAATCGATTGCGTTCGATCACAATTGATGTTCACGGACATAGTTCTGTTCATGAATCTATTCATTCCATTGGGCGACATCTCTCCGAGCTAAAAAGAACAACCATAAAGCATGCAGCTGTCATCAAAAGACAAAACACACCAAAGTTTGCTTTATGTAAAGTTTTTGATAAAAAAAGACGAAAAACAGTACTCTTAACAGGAAAAGTGAACTTTATTTATTAGTATCACACGACAACCACCAGAAAACAACAACCTGAAGACACCACCAAGTGCAAAAGAGCTAAAGAGATATGAATCAATAGTAAAACACCTTTGGCCATTTGACTTCTGCCTTTCGAGATGACGATGTGTTGACATAAGTGAGAACATGATGATCCAGCGTGTTATCATAACTTTGAGACTTGTGACGTGCCGTTTCTTGGTCCCTTCCGTTCTTCACGTGCTCCTTGTACTCTCTAGAGAACATCCGGTCGTGGTACGTCGCTTCCTGCTCCAAAGCTCTTCTTCTCTCGCTCATGGTGCCATCTTCGAAAATGCACCCACACTTCACAATCCAGTCGAAGCTGTACTTGAACTCCAGCTGCAGCCTCTTGAAAGTTTGCGGGTGTTGCAGCGTGTACCCGCAGTTCTTCGGAATCTGGAGGAAGGGGTCCTCGACGACAATGTAGTCGTCGTTTCCTGGCATTCCATTGAGTGACTTTCCATCCTCGTCACGTTGTTTCGGGAGTGTTGCACCACGACGCACCGAAATCCACTCATTCTCAAAGCTGACAGGTTTTAGAGTTAATTTCCCTACTGTTTTTGCTATAAACTCACTCAAACTGCGAGTAGTATTTCAGGAATGCCAGGAACAGGGCCCCCACTTCCATCGTGTTCTTCTCTTGGTGTCTCGTCTCGGGTTGCACCACTTTTCTAGCCACTCCTTGAAGGTCGTCGTCAACGATGAGCACTGGAACTGGTATCCATTCGCGTTATACTTCTTAGCACACGGATAGAGCGAGTGCATTGAGGTATCTGAAAAAGAAAAGGTTAGAAAAATGATTGGAGATGCAAAAGAGAGAAGGTAGAGGGTGCAAAATGAACGAATAAAGAAAGACTGGAGAGAATGGGACTGGCAAACACAGCGATGTATTGAATGGTATCTGAGTGGTGATCTGAAGCTCTAGGAAAGCTCCGCCCTCTTTAAATGTGGTGCAGAGATTGATAAGATACAGATCGGAACGATACAAAAAGGTCAAGTAGCACACACATAGATGCTGTGAAGGGGCACACGTCATGAGAACAGAAGGATTGACTGTAGATCCGTCAAACGGAACAAAGAAGAAGTAGAAGGGTGACAGTGGATATTACGTCAGTCCGAGAATTCAAAAAAATGGTGCAAGACTAGCAAAAATGTAGGAAAATTTCTTAAATTTGAAAATCGGATTGATAATTATGGAATTGTTTCACAGGTAGTTTTGGACAAATTCAAATGGCGTTGGTCCTTCGACATCAGCCACTGTCAATGATGAGGAGCCGGTAGAGCTGTCCAACAGCAACCTCATCAAAACGGACATGGTCGCCGAGCACACGGAAGTCATCGAGCACGTCGCATGTAATTTTTTCACTTGTTTTTTTGAATATAAATTTGAAAGTGATTCAAAAAGAAGAATTTTTGTATTCGCATCATTTCTGTTTTGAGCAACTGTCGTCAAATAAGTACGGTTGTAACACAAAAAGGCAACGTTTGTTTCATGTAAAGTTTCCAATGAGAAAAGAAAGAAAACAGTGATATTAACTGGAAAAGTGAACTTTATTCATTGGAATTACACGAGAACCACCAGAAAAGAACAACCCGAAGGCACCACCAAATGTAAAAGAGCTAATGAGATATGAATCAATAGTAAAACACCTTTGGCCATTCGACTTCTGCCTTTCGAGATGGCGGTGTGTTGACATAAGTGAGAACATGATGATCCAGCGTGTTATCATAACTTTGAGACTTGTGAGGTGCCGTTTTTTCGTCTCCTCCGTTTTTCACGTGCTCCTTGTACTCTCTAGATAACGTCCGGTCGTGGTGCGTCGCTTCCTGCTCCAAAGCTCTTCTTCTCTCGCTCATGGTGCCATCTTCGAAAATGCACCCACACTTCACAATCCAGTCGAAGCTGTACTTGAACTCCAGCTGCAGCCTCTTGAAAGTTTCCGGGTGTTGCAGCGTGTACCCGCAGTTCTTCGGAATCTGGAGGAAGGGGTCCTCGACGACAATGTAGTCGTCGTTTCCTGGCATTCCATTGAGTGGCTTCCCATCCTCGTCACGTTGTTTCGGGAGTGTAGCACCACGACGCACCGAAATCCACTCATTCTCAAAGCTGAAAGGTTTTAGAGTTAATTTCCCTACTGTTTTTGCTATAAACTCACTCAAACTGCGAGTAGTATTTCAGGAATGCCAGGAACAGGGCCCCCACTTCCATCGTGTTCTTCTCTTGGTGTCTCGTCTTGGGTTGCACCACTTTTCTAGCCACTCCTTGGAGGTCGTCGTCAACGACCTCATACTCGCCGGTCAAGCCTGGCATGAGGATTTCCATGCTTGGCAGGACCGGTGGCGTCACTCCCACTTGCAGGAAGTTGACAAGCAGCAGACAGATGCTGCATCCATTCAACTTCCCATCTGCGGAACCCTCAACCTTGGTTTCACTGGCCCAATGTTTGACGGCCTTCGCCAACACTTGGAAGCGTGCGTCATCTGAAAAATGGTTCAGGATAGAGGGGTCTTCCTGGAGAGTAGCTTACATTCCACACAGCATGCCAGAAGTTGGCTGTTTCTCATCCCGTCGTAGTTCCCTGACGTGACATCAATTTCAATTTTCGTGTTCTCGTTCTTGATCTTGAGAACTGGGACTTTGGAGCCAACCAGCCCACTACATCTGTAGCCCTTGATTTTTTGGAACGCTCTCTGCAGTTCCCTCAGCAGCTGGAAGCCTTCCTTTCCGTCGACTCTGACCGAAAAGTCCAAGTCCGACGTGGAAATGTTGACCCCAGCTGCGAAGCTTCCATAGAGCCAAACTGAGGCGTCTGAAAGAAGAAAACGATGAAATGATTGGATAGAGCTAGGCCTACCTGGGAAAAGTTTGGTGACGTCCGATCTGAACTTCCTGGCTGTTTCCTCCATCTTTATGTGGTTTTCCGGATTGCGGAAACCTTCTATTTGGCCAGTGATCTGGAAGTCTACAGTTGGAAAACAGAAATCTTGCTAAAATGTTACCTTTGAGACCACATAGGCGTCGACATTTCCGATGACGTCGTCATCAAATGAGGTGCAGGGAACCTTCTCGTACACGGTGGCTGGCTGACAAAGTTCTTTGCAGCACTCTGGAGCCACTGGCGCGTACTTGTTGATTCCCGGCACAACGATTTGAATCTCGTCTTCCGGGTTGGTCCAAGAGCAGAATGGCTTTCTCCACTCGTAGTCGACCTTGTCGGCTGGTCTGTTGAATGCTCTGGACTCCGAGAGAAGAATAGCGCAGGTAGTGTACTGGACGCTCATTTTGAAAGGTGTGGGTGCTGAAAAGAGAGAATTCACAGTAAAACGCAACAAAAAAGAGAAAATTTGGAGAAGGAGAGACATGAGGTACACAAATTGATTGAAAACTCGAATGAATAGAGTGGGAAAGAGACGTTTTCCATTGTGTATATGTTTTGAACATTTCAAGGCCATTGGTACGGACGGGATGATGTGAAATATGATACGGCGAAAGTGCAAAACAATTTGGAGAAATAGAGAAAATCTGCCCTCTCCTTTTTCGAAATCGTTGAGCTTTAGAAAATAAAACAATGGAAAACTAAAAATTAAGAAAACATGCTTGGGAAGCCAGCCAAATCGGCGGAACACTGAATTTTATGTACGTATGCAAAGTGTAACGAAGGACAAGAGTGAAAGAATGCATCGGGGAGAAAGAACGGATAGAGAGCAATAGGAGGGTGGAATGGAGAGGAGAAGGAGAAGGGAACAACTGCCGACGACCAGCTGCAATGCCATCAGATTATGATGGAAGGCAATGAAGGCCTTTCCCATGCTAATTATGATGGATTCTTGAGCCCTCGCCAGTTTCTAGATCAGATTGCCCCCTTACCAGGTGTAGCCACCATCTCTAAATGTCGCTGTAATCCGGAGGGGGGCATGCATCGAAGTGATAATTGCATGGGAAAATAACATCGACGACGGGAAATCTACAATAACAAGCAAGAAAATACGATTTACAGCAAGCTGTACAGTTGGTAACCGCGTTTTGGTTCGGGGAATTCACATGGGAAATTGCGGGTGAATAAGAAGTGATAGTCGTTTGTTTTCAACAGAGAATCTAGAAAATCGGTGTTATATTTGTGAGAAACAGAATGAAATGGCGTGTTGAAGCATGTAAATATGGTCACGAGAAAAATTTAGAGTTTTACATTTTCGAAAAAGGAGAAACTCAACAATATTGGTGAATGTCAGTAGAAACAAGTGGATGACAAAAATAGTCAAGTTTTTGATATGTGATATCGAAATTTTTTTTTTCAAAAAAATTGCAAATGTAAAGAGAGACAATTGATGTCAGTAAAATTACCATGCACATTTCTACAACATTTTCAGAGTTAGTGCAAATTGGGCCTACGATAGCAGATAGAGACTAGGTATCTCTTGATGAATTGGAGCCTACACACATGCCTACATAACTGCTCTAACAGTATGTCTCTAAATCTTATCACTGATTAAATAAAAAATTTTACTGGAAACTGTCGAGAAGTTAAGTGATTTTGAGCTCTGAAAAATTTTTCTTGAGTCTGGTGAAGTCTAATCGAGTTTTTGTGACATAAATGGACGTAAAATAGATGTTCGGCAACAATCCCTAAACTTTTGGAAACTTGAAATTTTTGGATTTTTCAACGTATCCCCCCCTGTGGTGAGCTCCAAAATAGACCATTTTTCAGAAACTCAGGAATGAGAACATTTAGAAACAATCTATTAGAGCAGTTATGTGGGCATGTATGTCGACTTCAATTCATCAAGAGACAACTAGTCTCCATCTGCTCAATGAGCCAAATTAGAATTCAAAATAAAGTCGATAACATGACTTTTTTTCCAAAATTTTTAAGGTGTTCGAAAATTTTTTGACACACAGAATGTATTAAAAACTTGTTTTATAACTCCTTTTCAACATTTTTGTCAAATCCTGTCCAATGTGAATCAAAAATAACGAAGTCACAACATTTTTAGTGCTGATAGTTCCAAATGAGATATGAATTTGGGCCTGGGAGGCCGTTTCAGGAGATTTCGATTTGATCCAATTTTCTGTAGAATGAATGATACCCATAGGCATGTTGGAAAAATAGAAACTAAGTAAAGTAATTCCTCCTAATACCCGAAAAATTCGGTTGATTGTGAAAAAATGATGAAATTTGCACATTTTGAATTTTCATTTGGCGGAAGCATTTTGTAAAATTCTAGAAATTCAGAAAAACACTATTTCATGTACTCCAAACACGAAAAAATTTATTTCGGAATTTTTGGAGTAGAAATTGAAAAGTCGATTTCGGGCTCCGCGAGCAGCTCCAGTAGCCCGGAGCCGAAGAGCTCGGACCCAATATTGTGCACATGGGCTACTGCAGTCCCATACTATATGTTTATAACAAAATCTGTCCCTAAGGCACACGTTGCTCGAGTCTTATGGAGAACATGTTATATTACTATCTGTTTTTCTGAATAGAGGTTTGCTTCACGGGAAGTCTCAATAAGAGTAGATTAAAATTCGTGATCTTTATTCATTTTGTTTCAACCAAGAACAGCAAAAAACAACCCGATAACACAACAAAATGCGAAAAGTTCTAAATAAATTTATTTATTTGTCAGCACGAATAGCTGCCCTAACCATTTCAAGATCCCTCGATTATTCATTCTCTTCACGCAACTCCATAGACATTTATTCAGGACGGCGTGCGCATTGGCTCCGACGCCGCAGCCGACCAGGTTCCGAACACCGCTACCTGCTGTGCACACCGTTGCAGCTAGAAAACAATATCAATGGAACTTCGTCTACAGTGTGTTAAAGGTTATTACGACACCCCCCTGAAAACGTCATTGTGGCTTTCAGAGACAAGATAGAAAAAATCTGTGAATGCAGTTCTTTTTCCCTTGGTCTCAAACCTATGCACCATAATTTTCATTCTGATCGGTGCTCCGTGGGCTCCAGGAGCCAACATGGGTGCTCTGAAAAGTGTTAACAGTTATTACGACACCCCCATTTTTGGCGAAATTTGAAAATTTTTTGTGATTTTTTTGGGTTTAGTTGTGCTTAAAAATAAGTTTGTGTGTTTTTCATAACAATTCCGTAAAAATATACTAGCTGTCGTACTTGGAAAATAAATCTAAAATTAGCCGAAAATGCTGAAAAGTGCCGTTTTTAGCGATTTTTGACAATTTTTCAGTATTTCTCGAGATACAATAATTTTTTGATGCTCTGTTGGATAAAACATGTGTTTCTACGTATTCTTGAACTCATTGCAGCTTGAGCCCCTGTCTCAATAATTTCTGATCCGTCCTCACAGTCGCTTAACTGACCAGTGGATACGACAGGTGGGATTTTTGATGGAAATGGCTCGAAAACCGTAGTGAAACCGCTCGAAATGAGATAAAAACTGAATTTCTACTCTGTTTCAATCGGAAAAACGAACTTTCTTCTGTCTCCTGACTTTTTAAAAAAATCTAGTTTTTCAATTTTTCCGGTTTTCAGCTTTGGGAGAAATAAGTGATTGTGAGGACGGATCAGAAATTATTGAGACAGGGGCTCAAGCTGCAATAGGTTTAAAAATACGTAAGAACACATGTTTTATCCAACAGAGCATCTAGAAATTTTTGTATCTCGAGAAATACTGAAAAATTGTCAAAAATCGCTAAAAACGGCACTTTTCAGCATTTTCGGCTAATTTTAGAATTATTTTCCGAGTACGACAGCTAGTATATTTTTACGGAATTGTTATAAAAAACACACAAACTTATTTTTAAGCACAACTAAACCCAAAAAAATCACAAAAAATTTTCAAATTTCGCCAAAAATGGGGGTGTCGTAATAACTGTTAACACTTTTCAGAGCACCCATGTTGGATCCTGGAGCCCACGGAGCACCGATCAGAATGAAAATTATGGTGCATAGGTTTGAGACCAAGGAAAAAAGAACTGCATCCACAGATTTTTTCTATCTTGTCTCTGAAAGCCACAATGACGTTTTCAGGGGGTGTCGTAATAACCTTTAACACACTGTATTTGCTCTCCAGCTTTCTGAAACTTCTTTTTCACAGCAACTGAATGCGGGTTCTAGCGCCAGTGGTATGTTCAAAAACATTCTATTGAGGATTTTAAAATTTTAGGTGTGAGGAATCGTCTGTATAAAAAAGTATTTGAGAAATGAAATATTAAAAAATGTTTATTACTTTTTATTAAAATTAGACATTGAATTATTCTCCTGTTTTCTTCTCTCTTGTTTTCTTTCTTGATTTTTGAACGCACCATCGCATTCCTTCACGTTTTTCTCCCATTTTTGTTAATTTATTTCTTTTCTTCAATTCTTGAGTTTCAGCCCTTCAACTTCCTTTGTGGATTCGGTCTGTTCATCCATTTGCAGGAAGGCAGAATCATCTTGAGTCATGCAAAGTATCATAAAGGCAAACTACGCCGTCTGAAAAAAGAGCTGTCTGCAGTCGCTCTTCAGCCTTTGCCATGCGTTCGGCTTCAGCTTTCACAGCTCCAGCCTTCCGCCGTCCCTCACGGTTCTCTTCCAAAGTTCTTCCAAATGGTATTCGTGTAAACTCTTCTGAAAAATAAAAATTTAGCTAATGATAGGACAATTTGAAACTGACCTTTTCTACTGTGGAACTTGTCGGAGAAAACTGGTATCTTTTAGCATTGTGCTTCTTTGCACGCGAGCAGTTCCTTTTTTTCCGCATTGCTTGCCGAAGTGGCTCCTTCAAGTTTAGGTTGTCTCTGGCATCGTGAGAAGGACAGCTTCTTTTCTTTTCTTTTCCTGCATCATCAAGAAGACCCATACATTGTAAGAAAAAAAACAGTCAGTTGTTGGTAGCAAATGTTTCTTCCTTTTGTTTTCTTTCCCTGAATCATGAAGAAGACATATTTGTCTTTCTTCATTTGCCGAAGTGATTCATGAAAGTTTTTTTCAAGGGCTGCGTATTGGAACTGGTATCCATTCGCGTTGTACTTTTTGGCGCACGAATGATTCGATATTGATCAGAACCGAGTTAATTGAGATATCTGAAAAAGAAAAGGTTAGATTGTCCATCTTGCTATCTACCGAACCATAGGTTGAGCAGATTGAGAGACAGAAGGTAATCCAAGAGTTTGTAGCTGAAGATTGTGGTTGAAGTTTCAATGCTGAGTTTGGAGGTGTTGGATAGGGGTCTGTGGAAAGTGGATGATAAGGTTTCAAGCTTCTTGGTGGAGATATGGGAATGCACGAAGGATCATGTCCACTGGAGGGAGGGAATTGATGGAGTTGCAGGTCAGAGCCAAGAAATTGTAGTAAGGATAGGGTTTGGCGACTGGTAGTGGGAAGTAGTCGAGGTTTGACTGGTCACAACGGATTGTTGGGTCAAGAACGTCTTTCTCACATTTGCAACAATTCAAGCAGGAGAACACGGTGAAGGAAGCTGTAAACCACAATGCAGTGGTTTTGGAAACAGTGTACCTACTTTAAATTCCCTTTCCTGGTACGACTGCTAACACTAATATCCAGAGGATAACTGCTGATTGTTTCATCCTAGGACTACAGCTAGCTTCTCTTACAAAATAATAAGAGAATGAGGGCATGGATAAAGGCCGGGCTTTATCATTACACAATTGCACCATCTGACAATGTTTTGGTGGTTGCGAGAAATGTGTTATGTGAATTGGAATGATTTACTAGGGAGGTGTCTTGTGAGATTGTAAACAATCCCCAATTCAACTGAATCGGTTTCTAAAGTGACTTTCAAACTTGGTTCCGTTTTGAATCGGCACAGCCCTAACATGAAATTTTTTATCGTGTCACCATCGTGCAATGCAAGGAAAAGGTGCATACACGAGACTCGACGATGTTTTGTAATCGAACACGCTAAATTGGCAGGGTTTTAATGAACCGGACAAAAGTTCTTCCCTAGGAATTCATTACAAATCCCGATGATCGCACATTTCTCGCAACCACCAAAACATTGTGATCATATCTTCCACCCCCACACTCACAATTATTTTCGTACCAAGAAACAGAGGAGCGTTTTTTTCTATTCGTTTTGTGGAGCGGAAGGCGTCAGATGGTGCAATTGTTTAATGATAAAGCCCAGTCTTCATCCATGCCCCATTCTTTTATTATTGTGTGAGAGAAGCTAGCTGTAAGATTTATACACCGAAATTCCGTTCATTTTCTTTATCCAGGTGTGCACTTCCAACTGTGACAACATTGACAAGCTCAAAAATTTGTGGGCCAAGATCGAAAAGTTTTCTGAAGAGATCAAGTTGAATCACTTCCTGAAATGGATCAAGATTACTTTCCTCCATTTCAGGAGAGTCATGCAAGGTGTACAGCATTGATATCACCTTCCTTCATGGTTTTTTTGGGAAAGTATTCTTTGTTGCTTGCTTCAATCATTTGCTTCTTCAGACTGAATGATAGAAAATAAACTCATCCGTTCACCATTACTTGAAGATACACAATATTTACATGATTAGGTACAAATTCTAATTGATTTTCATTTTCGGCATAGGACACAGTACTTAGGTGTATGTTTCATTTGATGCTTTTCCATTCTCCCAAGCGCCAAAGGGACGTCTTCACCCAGTTTTTCCGGTTTCCAACCTCTCAAATTCAAAACCCTTCCTTCCCCGTTTGATATCAACATCCCTCAAGACGTATGCGCCTGTTTTATATAGTTTTCCATCGTATAGTTGTTTTCAGCGTTTATCTCCATTTCACTTGAATCTCTAACATCTAACGATAACAAAAAACGTATAGCGCGAAAGAAACCGTCTAACTAAGAAGGTCCTTTGGGAGTCGGCTCAAGCCGGCAGCCATAGCAACGCCGTCTCCGTCTCCGTTTTGATAATAGGCTTGCGTAAATTATAGTCGTCGTCCATGCGCCGATTTCCAATTTTTACGATTTTTATGTGTTTTTCTCAGAACTAACACGACATGGCCTACACCAAGAAATCGTGAAGCAGAGGGCACGGGGCAATTATTTTAAATGGGAAAATGGGAGGGCAGTCCGTTTTCCCAATTCGTCTTTTTATTTTTTCAATTGTCTTGGTTTCGGAAAGGAGAAGGAGATTCAGTCGTCTCATATTCACATGAACTTTGTCTGGGCTCAATCCACGTCAAATCCTTTCAATTTTCATTCCTGAAAACTTTAGTCTTAACATCTCCCCTTCTTGCCCATTCCTTTTCCACCCATTGCTCTCAAAGTCACAATTCCCCTCCTGTCAGTCCGAAGCCCATATATCATTCAACTAGTCTACACTTTTAGTATACACTTGAATTAGACCCGTCCAGACCATAAATCTGAATATTTTAGGCTCCGCCCCTTGGCGACGTAGAGTTTTCCCATTTGTTTTTCTGAAAACGTTCATTCTCATTAGCTTGTCTATACTATTCCAGCGCTTGAAATGTGTGGAAACCGCGAGCTCGAGCTGACCGATTCGTCTTCCGACGAGGAGACCGAAGTAAGTTTAGAGAAGGGGATCACTGTAGCTATTGAGTTACTGTTACTCTGACAACTTCAAAGTTTTCATTTTTTTAGTCGCTGGACTCGTTCCGCTCTCAAAAAACCGAGAAGAAGGCGCGCAACTGGGCATACTGCATCCTCATCTGCTACACCATCGCCGCCATCGGCTTCATGGCCTTCTTCGTCATCTGGTTCACGGCCAACAAGAGCAACAAGAAGAGCCCTGTCCAGGAGCTCGAAACTGAGGACGACTACTAAATGTTGTCTTGTCTTCATGTTCTTTTTTCTTTGGAATAAAGTTCAACCCTGTTAGTATTGTTAAGAAAGTGTTTTGGAATACGATATGTTGGAGGGGAACTAAAAATTGAAGTTATTGACAGAATGAAGAGATGGGCCACCTGGGAACTGGTACCAGGGCAAGAACAGATCTGTGCTATTAGATTTCAAAAACAAGAGATTGTGTGTTGGCTTAATGAAGACCTGTCAAATTAACAAATGAGCCCATGGAAAAGTGTTTCCTGGATTATTCTGAAACATTGAGATAGCCTGAAATAATCAAAAAGTGTTTGATCTTATGCGGGTTACTGTAGTGGTATATTACGGTAGCAGTAGCAACCAGGCCCATTATAAATCTGGTCAGAAGTCGTGCAGGTTACGGTAGCATTTTCAGACAACCGTTCTTCGAAAAATCCTATTTCAACACTCCGACCGCTTACTGAAAAGTAAATCTTATGCAAATCACTCCATGAGTCACCAAATTGAGGAACATCAAAAGCACCTGAAGAAGAAATGTTACGAAATCGAGGGAAGCAGAAGTGTAATTGCAGGAGTCACTATTCAATGGAGGTGGCTCCATTTCCGTTAATTTGTTTCTTTCCGCCAAGTCACATAAATGTCGGTTCATATATCCTGAGCCAAAATGAATTGGACATCTTCTACGACATCCCACTCTAGTTTTACCATAAATCAGTTCGTCGGACCTGTCATACTCTCAGGTTTTTGCGAATTTCGACTACTAGTTGAAGTAGAAGAGTTAGTATAGTTTACTATGTCAACCCCTACCAAGTTCTACTTTTTCTAGAAAGTATAGCCACATATTTTTACATTTCTCAAACTGCCCACACCACACGCAATTTCCTAGTATCAATCAGTACACCCCAGCTTTAATGACTTGTTTATTGCGATAATGAGTTCCAAGTCTCCATTCCGTTTCCATGGAGGTGATTGAAAAAAGAAGAAAAGTTTCGAGTGAAGGGTGGAGTCGAAACTCACACACTTTCCATTTATAATTGAAGGTTACTTTTTTTCGGATTGGAAGTTTGGCTAGTTTCCGGCATAGATTTTTTCAATTTTTACTTTTTATGTAATCAATGTGTTATTTTTGCTTCCTACTCCTTTGTCGCCTTCTAATTTCACATTTCACAACTTTCAGAGAATGACTCCTATCACCCAGGCCCACTACACTATCACTATCCAAAGAAGAGCGCCGTCGGGAATGAGCAAATTCTTCAAGCGTGTGGTGAGATATCTTATCATTTCGATGAACCGATAATGTTTCCAGTCCGACAGTCTCTCCCTGACCGAGAAGCTTGCCTATCTGATGTTCGCCTTCGCCGTCGCTACATTCCTCGTCATCACTCGTATTCTTCACGGATGAATTACTTCTTCTGTACTAATTCTTCTTACCTAGTTGTCTTTTTTCACTTGAACTATTATTTTCTCAATAAACAAGTCAAGCTTGAAACGATCTAGAAAGAACTGATATTCTGATAGTTTTCATTTTTTATTTCGAGAACTAGAAGACAAGATTTACTCCTCTAATCGGACTGTTTCTTACAGTAGCAGAACTTCTCAAAATAGTTGCTCTTTGTGCAATCGCCAGTTTTTCCATATCTATCCATTCTTGTTAGCGATGTGAAATCCAGATGACCGGTTTTCTGGTTGTTGTGCACGAATGATTGAAAATGTGCACCATTCTTGCCGGCGACTCTTACTGCAATCTCGTAGTTGTCGTCGCTGAGGCGATAAAGAGAACTAGTCTCGAGGAACTCCATCTTTTCGCAAATTGATGTGAAGTTGTGCTTCTTGAGAACATGATGCACATGCTCAATCAACTTCTTTCCAAGAAATTCTCTCAGTGCAGGGCTGAAAAATATGTTTCTGTGACCAAAAGTCTGAAACATTTTTTTCAAAATAGATACCAGACTAAACAATTACACTCACTCTTTGATGTCTTCCCTCTCAATTCGACAAATACAGTAACCATTTGGAATAGGAAGACGGCCGCATGTTCGTGGAGTATCCGGTTGATATCGAAAGTACGAATGACCCCTCTCGCCCGGAAGCTCAAGGAGATTGGTTTCGGAGAAGTTGGATTGTGGTTGGAACTGAAAAGTTGAGATGTTCCAAGAGAGACTATGCTATCAGAACACCCAAAGAATATCCAAAAGAGTTGCTCTTGTGTCAAAATGGGTCTGCAGTTGTTTCGAGTTCTCCCTCATTCTATCCACAATCTTCGATTTCCGGTATTTGCGAGGAACCGTAATTCCAGTGAACGGGTTGTTTTTCTCAAAGTTGAACAATTCTGTACTTCTCAATTCGTCAGAGTCTCCCATACGCGGACCATGATCACCCATGAGCACCAAAAAAGATTCGTCCAACTGAAAGAATTTATTTGATGCTTTTATCAGTGGTTGCTTACTGTTTTCCCGTTCTTTTTCAGAAAATCCAATAAAAAGTCGTCAAACCGGTTCAATCCATTAAAGTCATCGTGAGCCAGGTCTGTTTCCCATGTCCAGGAAAACTTTGGAGTGTCTGAAGACCAGATCACTGAGATTGTGTTAGATGCGGAAATTTCACCTGGGTAAGCGTCTATGAACTGTTGGAAGTATTCAAACAACGGGTTATATCGCTCCCGGCAAACTTTTGGACTAGAGAAGCTGTTCTTGACGGTTGTGATGTTTGTGTGCTCATAGGTCAATTGAAACGGGTGCATATGGTGATGACTTGGCGGTTTCTCAAACCCAGCGCAATTTGGATAGTTCAGAATGCCTACTCCCCAGCTATCTTGGTCCATTGTCTGAAATTATTGTAACTTTTGAAAATCCTTTCAGCTGTTTCTTACCACATAACCATAGTTTTTGAAGTCGTCAAATATATGACTTCGATCGTCGAGAAATTTTTGACACGTTTTGGAAAGGTCGAATTCAATATCAAGATCCACACCGCCGTACTTTTTGTTATGTGCGTTTTCCGCCATTTTTCCTGAAAATGTATGCTTCACATAACTGTTTATATCTGCATTAATTCTCAATCTCCAACAAAAAACAAGAATCGGTGTCAATTTAAAAAATGGAAAGACACGTACCAAACCACAAGGACACCCCATTCGGTCGACTGTTTTCTCCAACTCGGTTCACATAGGGGAACTCGATCAACCCATGCTTGTTCTTGAGATACGTAAGTGACTTTGTCAAAGATCTGAAAGTAAAGTTAGTCTCATGCATTTGAATTTGTTTCCTACCGATTTGCCATCCCAGTGCTCATACTATCCAATAAAATAACAAAAACATTTGATTGGTTCTCAAACTTTTTTCCAATCCTTAGCTTCCTGAAAAGACAATGCTTTGTACTTTTTCACAACACTTACTTTCTAATGATCTGTGTATGAATATTTCCGTACACCTCTTCTCCATCCACTTGGCACACTACTTCCAGGATTTCGCATTTGACACGCCCTGGTTTCTTCCATTTTCCTGGTTTGGTTTTAAAATCTCCATAGTCATAAATGCATCTGAAAAATGAGAAAACCTTGGATTTTTGTTGATTGTTTTTTGTCACTCACCTTGCCCTACAGACTGAATTCTCGGCGTATTTTGTAACTCTCCATGTGCCATTGATCAGTTCGGTCCAAGGTTTCTGGGACTTGTCGCATCCGCTCTTTGGATTGAAATCCGGTACAATATACTTTTTGATAGTCGGGTCAAAGAAATCGTATTCGGGGAGAACGCAGACATTCAGGTAATCATTGGAGGCATCGACATATTTGAATATTGAATTAGAGTCTTTCGGAGAAGATTTCGGAGAAATCTTATAAGGGGTGATTATTGGAATGTCTGAAACTCAGGAATGACTTATTTTCAATTTTTCCATGTTAGAAACTCACTCTCCGAACTTTTGTCAGTGTCATTGTTCCGAACAGTAGTAACAAAATCTTTGTATTCTCCATTGGCTGAAGTCGAAAGTTGATCTCACATAGGTATCAATCTTACCATGCGTATTACGGCTACTGCTCATATGAACAACGAGAACGAGAAACTGGACAGCAAAGGCACACAAGAGGAACAGGATGAAAAGTTTCAGCTTGGAATAGGTCTTCAGGGGCATGGCGCTCGAAATATTGGAGAGGTTACTCGAAACCGGGGAAAGATCGAGTTTGCATGAAGTATTGTGATGAGTACAGATTATTTGGTGTCGTGGACATTGGAATAATTCAATGTTTTCAAAAAAATCTGTGAACATATTGTTTGCACATTGGACAATTGAAAGTGACTGAAAAACAACAATTCCAATTGTTGCTCTTTCAAAAGTTTTTCCAAATTTTGTGACCACGTATCCCTATTTTTGCATCGGGGCTTTGCGACCCGGCAAGCAGAAAATCTGAAAATTGTAGGCTCGTTTTCCCATTTTCATTCTCAGAGACACCAAATTGAACCACCGAAAACGAAAAACTAGGCTGGAGAAACGGCGTGAGCCGTTTCCGTCCGGTTAACAGGCCTATGGAAAAAGAAAAACTATGGAAAACAAACATTTAACGAAAGTTAAAAAAGTTTTCATTTTTTTGACAAATTCACAAATCAGCAGGGTTTATCCAGGTCCAGAATCCGGAATTGTTCGAGGATCTGAATCTGATATCTTCATTTGGCGGCTGCGCTTTGCAGTGGATTTGGAACTTTTAGAGCTCAAACTTCATCGAAAACCGGAGATACTTCTGACTGCAGGGACTATGTTCTGACACCTATGACCTCACTTCAAGTGCTCTCAGAGTCTGTCTTCTAGAAATCACTTCTGACTTCTGACTATCAAATGTTCATGTAGTCCTTACGCAATCACTTTTTGTGTAAATGACACGTCACTGACTGCAGTTCATACATTTGAACCAAAAAAAGATTCAAACAAAAGCTGCGTAGGATTTCCTGGCACAAATCACTAATCCTCCAGCAGAGCTGCGCTACACTGATGTCTTGTGACCTCTTTGAAGGTAGTGTATTTGAAGGTATTACTGCCGTCCACCTGCAAGTCACCAGGTGGGGCTTGCCGCGAAAATGGTTTCTAGATGAAGCAAATAATTTCCTATGAAATTCCAGAAATTTTCACTAATTTTCAGTAAGAAACACCCATTTTTCTAAAATCCTTCTATATTTTCAAAAATTTCATGAAAACTACTGGAAATTGATCAGAGATTAATTATGCCTCATTACCCTTGTACATGATCGCAAACCAGGCTGTGTATGAGTCCCAGCTTTCATTAATCTGAAATCGGCCTAACAGCCAAGCCTCATCTCAAAAATCGCCAACCAAGAAACACCAAACTTCCAATTTCCGCCCCGCTTTCTCATTGTGCCCCAAATCTCCCGCACCCAAATTCTCAACATTATACATATAACCTCCTTCTCCTTCTGCCCGTTCTCCGCAGGCACTAATTAGTATCCGGTGATTCGTTTTGCTCATTTACTTTCCATCCAGCTGACCGGATAAAATCATGTGTCCTTTTTCCTGAACAAAAAAAAAATGAAAAAAATTTGCGCGTAATTAGTGTGGGGGTTTCGGAAAAAGGGCGGGTAAGCAGCATATCATTATTATTCATACTCGCCTCTTTTTTCACCCTTTCTCATTTGTTATTTGAGTAAAATGCCTGCCTTCTCATCTTTTCTCCTGGATCAAAAAAAGAGGAAAACTCTACCTCTTTCCCATAGTAAGTCCGTTTTCCGGATTGACATTTCTGCTGGTTTTTGGAGTTAGAGCCAGCTGCCAAAAACTAATCCACGATAAATCTATGTATTTTATCATTTTATCCTTTGCCTATACCTTTTACACACATTTTTTAGGCACTCGAAGGCTCCGATACTTCAGCTGTTCCACAACTTCAATGTCACGTGAGTTTTCCTGCACCCTTCAACCCCTCTCGCTACCGATGTGAGGGTCCGAAGAAAGGGCGGGGTTTCACCGAACGCTAACATTTGGAGTCATTCGGGTAGCTGTTGTTTTCTCCTGCACTCTCTTACCCGCCCGGAATGTTGCGCCCGCGCCTTCCCACCTTTCGCCCTTCTGAACACATTTGAGTGTTCTCTGCCTTCACTTGCGGCCCTGTAGGGCTTATCATCGGGGTTGCGAGTGAGACTCTCTGCCCCACGCTTCCGTATGAAACCCTGCAGCTGCGGACTGAAGATTCGTCTTTCTGAGCACCCTTACGGTGCAACAACGACTCCGAACTATATGTCTCCATGGGATTCATACCTGAAAACTTCAATTCCTGAAATACTGAGTTTTGTCTCGAACTCCTGATCTTTCCTATTTTCCAGAAGCAACTTTGAACCATTGGTCTCTGTTTTGCAGGTCTGGTCTCTAATCACGCGTTGTCCTCCTGACTAATCACTACCCTCCCGGTCCCGTTTTCCGCGGACAAATATCATCCCCTATGCTCCCAGGAGAGGCCTAATTATATTGTTATGAACCGTGCAGGACTCGTGGTCAGCTATATAGCAACCACGTGCGTTTAATGAGGGACCACACCTTTATGATCCTAATTACTTCTTCTTTGTCACATTATCTGTCAAGTGTTTATTACTCCTATCACCATATGATCGCAGTGAGTGCCAGGATAGTGATACACAAGAGCATCCGGTAAGAACTGAACTTGTGAGCTTCTGGTGAACTTCTGATCTGTCACCACCGCCTTGGCCATCGAAAAGTGTCAAATTATGAGAAGGGGGTCTGCAGCTATGCTAAAGGAGCTAGAGAAATACCACCAACACCACTGACAGCTGAAATTTGCGGGTTTCCTTCCACGGGGTCATGTATTTGCTGTCAGTTCTAGTTATTCCCCCCGTGCCAAAGAAAATTTTACTTTTTTAAAAAATATTATGGATCGTTACTGAGCGTATGACTCATATTTCCGTTCTCTCCCAATCCGCATTCGTTGCAACTCTCTTCTAAAACAAAGACGAGGGTGATTATCATGCTATGGAGAGAGCGCAGAGTGCGAGGATAGTGATACGTCAGCACTATGGAGGGCGCAAGATTTTGCGCTTGCCAGACAGAACGCCGCATTGCCATGGCTTCGCCCAACACGTTGCCGTTTCTCGCACGTTGTTCTCCCTCCCCGGGGCCACGCTTCCACTAAAGACCTTGTCCGATGATGAGGGTGTGCCTGATATAAGCAGCTGGACGAGGGTAAAGCCAGTAATAGCCCCAGAAACAGCTGAAGGCAAAGGTTTCCCTAATTTATGTCTTCAAGAAATGTTGACTCAATTGCAAAAGTGCTAGCGCCACCTGTTACTATCTTCTTCTGACATTGCAAAGTTCTAAAATAGTTGCTTCTACTGCACGCATGCCCGATTCTGATTCTCCGACTCCAAAACTCACTGACGTGCACTCATGTTGACATTTTCCACTTCTGAAACACCTGTCATCATCCTCTGATTCTCCCTGTCCCTTCTCTTGCACATCACAATGTTCCTCTGCTCATTCTCCCTGCTCCCCTCATTCACATTCTCATAAAATTACCATAAAGGGCTCCTCGCGCCCCAATCTTTCCATTCTTCTCTAGCTATCTACTCTATTTTCAACATGCTACGGAAAAGCGCGAAAAAATTTGAGAAGGTCAGTTGAGAGAATTCACACCTTTTTCAAAACGCGATATGCAGCTGGTGCGCCGCAAATTTTTCCAAAAACAAAACAAGACAATAATATTTACACTTTTACTCCCGTCTGACTCGTTCACTCGCTTATGGGGAAGTACATGAGGTCAACACGCCTGTTTACGTATGATTTTTAGTAGGAGAGTGATCTCGGCTAGATTTTTCATTTCGCAATTCAGTGCTCACGGGCTCCTAAAGTTCGAGAATAACTATCGAAATTTTGAAGTTTTAAAAAAGTTCACTTGTCACATTCGCTGTTGCTAACCGTAATCTGCAAAGAGAGATAATGGCTTTGAGAGGAACGCCGCTGGTCTATTGTGCTTTTGGCATCGTGCCAATTGCAACAATTCGCTGAGTAGCGACTCACAGAACGCCGTGGGAGCCTGTGTGTGCCTAAAAAGTGAAACATTCGCCTCCCCCTTTTCATAAATTGGAGGGGGAGCGAAAGTTGCGTCATATTCGTTTACGCCACTGACCCGGTGGCCCAACTCCCCCTCGCTTCCCCTGCTGCCACCTCCCCAAAATCAGACCACCCCAACCGTTCCCCGCCGTGCCCGCTAAAGCTGACGTGTACCTCCCAGAAGTTCCCACGTACCATGTCTGCGTATCTTCACTCTCCTTCATGGTTTGTACGGTATGTGGGCGATAAAAAAGAATAATAGCCGTTTACTTTTCCCCAATTTTACTACAACGAGCCAATATTATGTAGGTCCACTTTTCTGCAATCACCATGACAAGATAAATATCACCTGTCCACCAAGCCTACTTTTATCAAAACTCCACTTTTTCTATCCCTTTCCGTCCTCACTGCTATTTCTGATATCCCACGAAAAAAGGAGAAAGAGAAAAAACGCAACATTCCAGAAAAAACAACAAGCGCCCTCCTCCCCCCTTCTCCTGCCCGTGCCTAGAGTAGGGCAACTGCTCTTTCTCTGTTTCTCGCATCAGCCCGTGCCGGCGGGCCTAATTTTGGGCGGTATGTCTGGCTCTCTTACCGGCGCCACTGCTCCGTTGTCACTTTCGATCCGGCGGTGATAAACCCTCCGCTCTGTTCTCCCCGTTCCATCCTGCTTCTTCTCCGCACAGGGAGGGGGAATTTTTCAGATTACTCCGTATGTCCGCTCTCCTCGTTTCACATGCTCTCTACTTTTCTCGGCCTTGTCCAATCTGAAAAACAGTTCTGATAGACATAGTTTTTGTCGTAGGGAAGCATAACAACCCACTTATTCGATTAGGATTGTCTTTTCCCAGATTTCACAAACAAAACAGTTTTCTATCCTTCTTTCCCCACATTTCCTTCTTTCCAGGTCACCGGCCGAGACCCCTGAAGAACTTCATCCTTCGGATGGCCGTTCTCTTCAAATACATCAGAAAGAAGAGACAGAATAGTAAGTCTCCCCCCGTAAAAGTGCTAGTAGTCATGTAATTTTGTTGTAGGAACTAGAAGAGACCGACTGAGAGGTATCGCCAAGGTAGCCCTGATCAAAAGAGAGAAATCGAAACATCGGCGTGTGGGAAAGTTCAGAAAAAGCAGCAAAATGTCGGGAAAAGCTGAGAAACCGGAGGAAGTGCAAAAGGAGCGCTCCCCGGAACCTGCACCAGTCTACACTCAGCTGGAAGTGAGGAAAGTGGACAACGTGCCAGTTGTGGAGGAAGATCCGATCATTCCACCGGAGAACTACGAATACGATTTCCAGACAGTCGATGAAGTGGAGTTGGAGGAAGGTGAATATGAGGAGATCGAGGAGAGGGAGAAGAAACACTGTGAGTTCAAAGCCTAAATGAAGGGGGATTAGGCGGTGAGAAATTTAGCGAGAAACATGGGGGAGGGAAATAAATGGCTTGTGAAAAGAAATCTGGGCGCAAAATCCTTAATTAGAAGTTCGACGGCTCAGGAAATGAAACCCTTCGTGCCATTTTTCGAGGTTTCTCAAGTTTCGCGCTCATTTTTGCTCGTTTCCTCAGTAGGCGTTTGGTGATAGATGCTGGTTTTTCTAAACTTTCGGTAATAAGGGACACTTTTTCCATTAGACCTATGCTACATATCTGAGCGGAGTCAGTTTTGACCTGAAATTTCGTTTCTGAAAGTCTCCAACTCTGTGAAATTTAAAGGAAGTTCTCTTTCCCATATACTCGGCTCATCCGTTCCAACTGGCTCATTGGAACATTGCTAGTTGACCTCCATAGGAGTGGAATTGATACATTGATGTAATATCATCCTTACTCGTACACACTTTCCTGGCGAGAAATATGATCCCCCCTACCGATCAGCCCCAGTGAAGGAGAAGGATGCTCAGTGACATGGTTTGATGACGCAACAGGCCCTATGCCCCCAATAGCAGGTGCCCATCTCACGCAACTTTTTTTCGTAGTCACTCCGCGTCTCTCCGTTCTCTAGGTTCTCTCTTCTTGGCAGTTGCCACAGAATGAATCACCGAGTCACTGTCGAGTGTCAACACAGTTCGTGGGTTCTGTTGGGCACTTCTCGTGAAGCCTAAATATCATTCTCATTGTTTCTATCTTGGATTCATGAATTCTATCTGAAACTGGTAGTATCTCGCGTAATTACGTGAAGAGTACGTCATTAATAAACAGGGGTGTATGGCAAAATGAGAATTAATGGTCGTCAGGGAGGGTTCTCACCACATCGACCTAGGTTCATAGAGCACTTCGACCTGGTCAAACTGAACACTATTAGCAGATCTCTATTGTTTTCCAGACGAGCCCTTAGGTCAAGTGCTCTATTTAGAACATCTGCTGTCTGAAAATGTGCATAACGTTGACATCGTTTAGTACCCACCCCTCCCAGTCATATTCCTTCATTTGTCTTTTATTCCTCTGTTTGTTTGGTTGTATTCTATTTGCGATGAATTCAATCAGTTCTAGTTTTTCAATTATAGTCTAGGATTAGTGTAGATCCTATTCGTTTCCATTTTTACCTCGCCAGGTGCTCCCGGGTTGCACTTACTTTCTATTCATCTGGCGGATCTTTCAAATTAGATGGGTGCGACCAGACAGCTAAATTCTTTCTTTATGAGATCCGAATCACGTTAGGTCATCAAGATCCGTTCAGTTTCACATAACTTCGAGCCCTTTTTCGAGCCCTTTTCCGTTGCCGTTGATCCTATTTGTCCAGTAACGTCTTCAGTATCGCCCGCGCTTCCGATTTTTTTGTAATCTGTTTTCGGGGATCAGTAAACTGTTTGGATTTAGTGTCAAGTGTCACTAGAAGACTCTTTTCCTAGTAGGTGGCGCCAATTGTATCGCCATACGCTCATTTTTTGATGGTCTCGAACTCTATGAAGTTCAAAAAAGCCCAATTTCTCAATCCCTCGTTCCATCCGGTTTCCTCGGCTCACTGTACCCTAGCAGAGTTGGAAGTGGTCACTCAGATCTTAGATTCGCAGCTCTTTCTCTCATTCTTTATCTCATTCACTTGTTAGGAGTTTTCTCTGCGGTAAAATTAATCCTTCCTGATCCTTTTAATGTCCATCAATTATTGGCAAACAGTTAGTGTGAGGGGGATGCCCTTTTGACGGGACATGGTCCGATGACGCAACAGGTGCAACAGGTTCTCTCCCGCGTATGCGTTTTTTCTCTGCGTCTCCCCTTCTCCTACAAACGCATGGACCGTAGTATCATTACGGTCCGCGCGGGGGCTATGTTTGTTCGTCATTCGCTCATTAATTTACGGTTTCTAATTGTTTTCTAATCTTTCCGCTAATCTCTCAAGTCTTAGAAGGTGTCATGTAACAGCTAGAAATAATTGCGCCAAAACTTGAATCAGCTAAACTTATCACCCTGGGCCAAATTTCAAGCCAAAATTTCAAAGCCAAATTCACTAGTTTTAGTTTCCCCTTCCCCTCCCTCCCAAAGTCAAAAATATCATTCCCAAACCACTTTTTGAACTCCCATATTTAGGGGAAATCAGTCCTCTGGCTCTCAACTCCTCATTCGTGGTTGTCCGTGAGGAACGTCGTAACGCTCGTCTCGGAGTGTACCATGTCTTCAAAGGCTGCACGGTCAAGGAAGAAGAGTGCTCGGAGGAGTCACTGATAGCTGATGGAGTTCAAGGATTCGTGTACTACGATGATGGTCCGGACCCACATACCCTGCATGTCGAACATGACGGAACCACTTTTTTGTCTCTTGATTAAGCCAAAATGCCAACAACTCTCATTTCCAATTGTTTCCGTTTTCTGAAAACTCACTCACTTCAAATTTTGGATAGTCTCATCCGTCTTCTAGCCTTCAAATCCAAATCAACCGATCCCCAGTACAATTTTTTCACAGTCAAAAAAAATTTCGAAATTCTGGGTGTTCACTCTTTTTTCCTATCTTTCTCCTAGTTTTTTTTCCTCAAATTCCACGCAAATCAAAAAATTTTCAAACCAAAAAAAAAATACATTTAACTCAAAATTAGCAACAAAAATCATCAATTTCATCTATTATTCTCACATTTTCCCGTACTATCTAATTCAAATGCATTCTTTTCATCTTGCTCTTCTGTGCGTGTCATTCTCTCACGTTTCCCAGTTTCTCATTAGGGCAAGGGGTTTATCCTTTTAATTTGCAAAAAAAATTTCGCCAAAAAATCAAATCCCGTCACTTTTTCGATATTATTCCTAGAAACCCATAAAACTTGGCTGTTCATGGAAAACATTTTTCAAAAAATGTGGAACTGCCAATGTTTGCTCTAGCCCATATGATTTATCACATAATCATAAAAGTTACAATGTAATCACATGGGTTCTTTTCTAGAAAAATACATCATCCAGGCATATTCCCATTGAACTTCTGATTCAAAACCATAATGTCAAACTCTCTCTCGCTCTCTTTCTCTCTCCTTTCGTGTGATTTGCTAATAAACAAATTTTCGGTTTTCTCCATTATTTATTCTCAATTTTCATCACAAGCGTTTTGAATCGCAGTTCATATTTTCTCTATTTTTCTCTCTCTCTCTTCTTCTATCACTTCTTCCTTTCCAACACTATTTTCAGTTCATTCTTTGCTCACTCGGGTAAATCGGTTAACCGCCGACACGATCATTCACCACAGCAATTACTGCATCTACCTCAACTACAGCCGCAATCAATAGTGCTCATGGAGGATTCAACCGGAGATGGCGATTCAGCAGCAAAGGGAATGAATTCAGGTGCGTTAAATTTGAAAGGGTTACTAGTGGAAAAAATATGGGGGTTTCGAAATTTATAGAAAACTGACACAGTTGAGGACAATTTTTCAAAGAGGTACAGCGAATGGTAGTGTGCCACGTCCTGCCAGAGACCTCTAATCTCTATTGCCCGGACGTAAAAGGATGGCAAAATGCCACTACTGCTGAATATGTAGTTCCATAGCGACTATTTTAGTGGTAGCAATGATAGGCTCCGGGACATTTCGCAGCCAGACGTTTTGCAGCCGGACGTTTCGCAGCCAACCGAACTGTTTTTTCGCTATTTTTCGGATTTTCTGGGTCGAAAAGTATGAAAAAGTGAATAAAAACGATCATAAAAACGTTTTTAGAGGTTAACTTCATATTTTTAAACAAAAATACAGTTCGTTTGGCTGCGAAACATCTGGCTGCGAAACGTTTGCCTGAAAGACGTCTGGTTGCGAAACGACCGGCTACAAAATGTCCCGGAGCCCAATGAGGGGGATTTTTCGGTTGTTTGTTGACATGGGGGAAAAGATTTCCAACTTTGTTCACCTTTCTGTCCTTTTGTTCATCTTTCTGCCCTTCATGTTAGCAATTGTTAGTGCTAATGCAATCGAGAGAACATTGTAGACGAATTTGCCAAATCGGACTAATCGGAAAGGCTCCGTGCTCGCAATTAGAAACTTTTTCGAAAAATTAGATTTTTTGAGTCAGAATAATACGGTGACTCAAACCAATGACAGATGAATATACTTTGGGTTCTAGAATAACAGTGCATGCCTTCTGCAAACAAGTTTTTCGTCACTCAAACCCAATTTTCAGACCACCTCCCACGCCAAAATTTCATCCCAGCCCAATGCCGATCGAATCCTGAAGCTGCTGAACGCCCGAAAGGCTACGACAAGTCCAGGTTCCAACCAGTAAAACGTAGCCTTTTGTCTGGGATTCCGTCATCATCTGGAATCAAAGTTCAACGTGTTTCCCAGAAGCCGCAACAACTTCATCCAAAACCTCGATTCTCGCTGGATTACCATCCACAGGTCGATCGCTCGTCTCCAATCAAGCCGGGCTTCAATTCAGTTGATGTCCCAGGAAGGATGAAAACGAAGCCACATCCTCTCAAGGCACCAATCAGTCAAGAATCGAAAGCTTCTTCTCCCTCGTCGTCCAAGCCTTCTTCTGCGGAACCAGCCTCTGAAGCGCCCGTGACACCGGATCCAACAGCTGCTTCGCTGCATTACTCAAGAACCCTTGAGCATTTCCGAACCATCCCATCAGGAAGATCTTCTTCCTCGGAATCAGTGAAGCGGCCACAGTTGCTATCCTTAGCCAACGGTTTCCCGCAGAGAAAGCCGACAACATCGGCTCCTCGGTTCTCTTTGGATGATCCCGTCCGTAGAAAACTTTTGATGCGGAAACAACCAAAGGAGGACCGGAATCTGGAGACCACATCTTCTCCGCCGTCTCCTCCCCGCAGGAAGTCACTTCTTCTCCGCCCAAATCCAATCGGGGAACTCACATCCTCTCCGACTCTTCAAAATGCTCCAACACTGTCTCCACAAGAACCTGGTATCGAGACTGCTCAACCACAGCCAACTTCCAGCACACTTCCTGACAATGCTCCGAGACCATCTGAACCTGCTCCAAAAGAAAATGTTCCGAACACCATCAAGAGAAGAAGAACATCAAACGGAACTGAAAGCCAACCAGCAAAGCGTCCACCTGGGAACGGTTTGAACGATTCGGCTCTGGCGGCGTTTTTCGACAAACCAAATGAACCCGTCCAGAAGAAGCCATCGCCATCGAAAAGCAGCAGAAGTAACAGTGATTGGCCTAAGAATCAGAGCAAATCCGCTGGATCTGTCACCAAGGAGGCATCTTCGAACTCGATACAACCAGTCCATCGTCCACCGCCATTGATGAGTATCAGATTCCAGGGACAGGATGTGCCACCACCTCTCATGAACTACGGAAATCCGATTGCCCCACCCTGTCAGCCACCAGTACGGGACCAACGAACGTTTTTCCCCGACCCCGTCTCTCAGCCACCAATCGGAATTAGCTTCTTCAACAACTTCATTGCCAATCAGATGCGCCAGAGCCAGATGCCAAGAAGAGAGTTGGAACCTCGCGGACACCGGTACCCGGCGCCGGCACAGCAACTATTTCCTCCAAGTCGCCCAGGCTTCAATGGATCATTCGGTCAACATCAAGTTCCATATGGTCAAAATCAACTACCACAGCGGCCGGACCCGAGAAACCTGCACAACAGCATGCCAATTGCCGGAATTCATCACAACGGACCATCGACTTCAGGAGGCCCATTCCCGTTGTGTCCAGAGCTCAATGCACTTGCTGCACTGACCAGTGGAAACCGGCAAATGGAGCATCCAGATCAGTCCCGCGATCAGAACAGACCACCCGCTGTCGATTCTGGACCTGCAAGACCCAAAACTCGGGAGGAAGTGATGGCAATTCTTGGACAATGTAAAAAGCTAGGATTCATTTCCTCCCCAGCCCCAGTTCCGGAACCTTCAACCCCGGTGACTTCGGATCCCGCAGTCGAGGTCAAAGAGGAAGTGCCTTCTGAAGACAATTCAAGAGCCACGTCTCCAGTCACCCAACACCGTCGTCATGATCCGACGCGTAGCACAGAACCACTTGCGCCACTCCAAGTTGATGTGAGTTCCAGCTCTGGATTCAACCCTTCACTCGTCAAGGAGGAGCCGATGAGTCCACAAGAGCACATTCCTGAGCTGATGAGTCCACAGGAACACATTGCCGAAGCTGAACTGGAATCACCATCCTCTCCAGAACGACCTCCCACAGCTCGAACTCCACCTGGCACTCCTCCTCCTGAAGAAGGTCAGGTTAGCCCACAGGAACACATTGCTGCACCAATGAGCCCAGAAGAACACATTGCTGAAGTCGAGCTGGAATCACCATCCTCTCCAGATCGTCCTCCCGCAGCTAGAACTCCGCCATGCACTCCTCCACCTGAAGAAGATCACGTGAGCCCACAGGAACATATTGCTGAAGTTGAGATGGAGTCGCCATCCTCTCCAGATCGTCCTCCCGCAGCTAGAACTCCGCCAGGCACTCCTCCACCTGAAGAAGATCAGGGAACGTATTCTCAAGCTTCTGGTTCCTACGAGTTCAACTGGGAGCAATATTCATTGCTCATGGAGATTGGAGGATTCACCCTTCAAGGATTTACAGGGTCAAATGGAAGCAGTCAGGACTACAGAAAGAGAAGTACCGCTGAGTACTACGTAGCGACGGATCCTTCGAAGGACGATCTCGTAAGAAAAGTTGCGAAATGGACTACAGTCGTTATGCGATCGAGTGTCACTTGGTGGAATCCTCCGCACAGGACGCTCACAGTTTGGTGTGTCACGGAACCCGGAAAGAGACCTTTGGTGAGCGCAAGACTTCTGAAGAAAAACTCTAATTCCCAACATTTTTCAGCTCTGGTTCTACAGACCAGCGGGGTGCTTCACAATTCAAGACGTCCCGCCATTCACCGTGCCAGTCTACTTTGTAGTGGTTCCTGTGCCATTGAACGCATGGTTCTATGGGTACAAGTATGTTGATTTAGAATTTGATGGGTCGTTTCATAAACTACATTTGAATTTCTTTCAGATCTGAGACCAGACCGTACCCTTACGGAAAACCTCGCCGAGAGCCATCGTTCCCCGGATATACATTTGTTGAGAAGAATGCCACAGGCGAAGACGGTAGGCATTTTTCGTATGAGTTGAGCATGTTCATTGATTTTCAGTGCATGTTGTGCGATGGCAGTGTAACGGATGCCTGAGTTTCAAATCTCGCGGCGATTTCAATTTGGACGATGTGTCGAGAAACCAGGGTGAGTTTTTCAATTTTTTCACACTTGGTTTGAAGTGTAACTTTTGACAATATATATTTTCAAAAAACATTTCATATTGCCTTGTTTCAGATAACATCTGCTCAAATTGCTCCTCGATGTGCAACGACAGCTTCTGGGTTCCGGTTGAAGACGCCCCACTGGGATTAGTTGATTGTAAGTCTTTTTTCTTTTTTTTTGTAGAAAACTGCATGGTTCTTTTCAAATCACCTTGAAATATATTTCAGATCACTACGAGAACCCATGCAACCCCAACTGGAGCTCGGATGACGTTCAAGTCAAGGTCAACGCCAACTACGTCCCAGTGCAAGTGGAAAAGGGAGGTTATCCATGCGCGGAAGCCGACCTCATCCCCTCCACTTGCCCAACACCCGTGCACTTCTACGACAACGAGGAAATTGAAGAGCCGGTCGCGAAGAACTCGAAGGAAGCCCGCTTGGTGCATGCAGGTAGCAGGAACATGATCTAGGAAAAAACGTAATGTTGTTACTTTTAGGCAGTCTGGAAACCGCCGACTCCGGGGTCGCAATGGAAGACCGCTCAAGGCCCTCAACTTCGGAATCACCGGCAGCTCGACTTGCCGTTAGACGTCCAATCACTCTAGTCAAAAGGACCGATTCGGCTGAATGTACGTTTTGAAACTTCTATAACAGTGTTGTTGTGAATGTAATGCACGTATACTTCCAGAGCTTGGAAATGTTCATCTACTTCTACGCATGTCTCGACACCAACGCAAATATTTCTCATTTCTCCTTGCTTTTTTTCTTATTCTTACTTCTAGGGATCAAGTGTTCTCCTTCCTGTTTTCTATGTCAAATTCTTATAGGTTTGATGTCTGTTGGTGCTCGGCAGGTCAATTGATTTTGGAAATTTTAAATTGTGGTGACACCATTATCCGCTATCAGATAGCAAGCCTATGACTCATACTTATTCTAAAATGTCAACGATTCTCTACTCTCTGCCATTTTTTCTTTTTAGTAGTTCAGCTGTAAGTAACTCCAAGTAATCTAATCCGTCGTTTGTTGTTCCTATGTATTTCTATTTATTTTTTTTTCTATTTCATGGTGTAACTTGTAGGGAATTTGAAATGTGTTCCTTCTCTTGTTAAATTATCTCCAACTAACTATTTAGTGATTATCAAGTTTTGAGAATATTGGAAGTCAGCTCGGACTAGTCTTTTATAGAAATTGTTCGGGAAGCTTATTTTCTTATCTTTTTTCTTCAATAAATCATCAATCGCACAGGAAATGCTTGTTCACTCCACTTCTCTTGTGATCGTCGTCCTCCTCTACAGCTACACAGCTTTCCCCACAACCTTTTTTCAGACGATGATTTGGCAGCCAGGTTAGCTGATGACATTGAAGAGTTTGACGAATTACGGTGTACGAGTCATGTAGAACTCACTGACTCGCTTTTCGACCATCTGCGGGACATGCATGAGAAAACTATGAAGTTCATGGATCGAAAATTTCAACTATACAATCTCACAGAGTACCGAGAGGCTGACTTGAGTTCAGGTAGAAAATAGAGATTTGCTTCCGAGAAAAAAAATTCATTTAGACATCGAAAACTGGACGATCACGGAGTTTTTGAATTACATCAGTGACCCCGTCAGAGATTTTACACGTAAACGATTTTTCATGGCTACAATGCAGATTCCGTGTTTTTCTGATGTCGTTGGACAGACATTTGAAATTCTGAAGAAGAAGAGCCAGCAGATCACAAAAAGAGAGCAAGAGCGCAAAGATCGGGAGCAAGCGGAGATGAATAGGAAACGAAAGGTAAAAGTCACATCCAGAGTTGAATTTCATAACTGTCTTGTTTCAGGCCACGTACTACGAATACAGAGGCAAGGAGTATGAGACCGTCAAGAGACTGAGCGATTGCGAGATGCACCCGAGAACCGACTTCTGAACATCAACTTCCTTCATGTAATCCTGAAGATATGCATCAATTACCTGTTATGATATATTTTTTCCTCTGGCTATGTACCTCTATTTAAATTTGTCTGATATGGCCTACCTCTACAGTTATTCATTCGACTATCTCACTATTTGATCTACCACTTGTTGATATTCAATAAAATCAGGAAAAGGTGAAATTCCAGTGTTTTTTTAAAGTTTTGTCTTCAGCTACCACTAGCTATTGATGAAAATTGGTAACTGAACCACCTAAAACTATGCTTTCCAAAACAACGGTCAAGTTGGTGCCAATGGGAGGGTAACGTCCCGAAGGTCGTAGAAATGATAACCCACTAGCGCCGGACCGACGGGTGACTGGGGAGAGGAGTGTGTTTATATACATGACGAGAGGCGAGCGGCATACGTTTTCTGGGGTTTGGCGAGTTGTGTCTTATTTCGCAATACCTCAGTGAACAGGAAGAAAGATAAGAAAAAACCAATTGAATTTGGAATGGGTGATAGGTTGAGGAGAAGGGAAATTTTCAAGAAAGCTGTACACCTGAACCAAGCATGTTACCAATCAAATTCCGTAAAAAACTCTCATAAAAGATTCATCAACATTCGCCCAATGCCAAAAGACACCTCAATAAAACAAAGTTCACAGATAAAACAGTTTTCCCCATGTTCATGCAAGATCAACAACTTTATGACTCAAATGATCCGGCACAAGTTTCTTTTGCCCCGTCTGTAACCATTTCGGGTGCCGTGTTTTCCGTTTGCGGTCAAACTTTTGACAGTTGTTCAAACATGGATAACAAGTATAAATCCCGGGTGGCCGGTTGAGAGATCATAGCGAGCAATTTGTGACCATCATGAATACCTACTTCATTCTCCTTTCCGTGTTCTTTGCAGGAGCTGAAATGTGCGGGGATGCCGGGTCAAAGTGAGTTTTGTTTCATAAACCAAAACTAGCTACCGTAACTTCCATTTTCAGCTGTGCCAACTGGGTCGCCAACGGGTTCTGCTCCTCCGCCTCTTACACTTCCGCTCAGAAACTCTACTACTGTGGGGAATCCTGCGGATTGTGCTCTTCCTCATCTTCCTCGTCGTCTTCCACCACCACCGCTTCATCCTCCACCTCCTGCACTGATTCGGTGTCAACTTGCTCTTCCTGGGCTGCCAATGGTTTCTGCACATCTACATTCTACACTACAGCCATCAAGACCCAATACTGTGCTTCGACATGCTCCCTGTGCAGCTCATCTTCCTCATCTTCTTCCTCTTCCACCTCCACCGCCACCACATCCGCCTCTTCATCTACTTCAGAAGCAACGACTTCTGCCAGCACTTCTGCCAGCACCTCTGCCAGCACTGACTCCACAACATCTTCGGATTCCTCCAGCACTACATCAGACTCTTCATCTTCCTCATCCTCATCATCCGCTGCTACCACCAGTGCCTCCTCCTCTTCATCATCATCTTCTTCTTCCTCTTCTTCATCTGCCACCACTTCCGCCACAACTTGCACTGATTCCGTGTCAACTTGCTCTTCCTGGGCTGCCAATGGATTTTGCACTTCCTCATTTTACACCACAGCCATCAAAACCCAATACTGTGCCTCAACTTGCTCCCTATGCTCCTCATCGTCATCCTCCTCTACTGACAGCTCGTCGTCCTCTACCACTTCCTCCTCATGTGTTGACTCTGCATCTGCGTGAGTTTTACTCAAATTTCTTATCAAAACATGCCCCATTTTCCAGTTGCTCTTCCTGGGCTGCCAATGGCTACTGTACCAACAGCTTCTACACTGATGCTCAAAGAAAGCTGTATTGCGCCAAGACTTGTGACCTTTGCTAACACATTCATAATTTTTTTTCACATTGATGATTGTCAATGTGACCGAATTGTAGTAGTGGAATTAGTCAAATGAAGTATTTTCTCAAAATGAAAAAAATCATTTTCTCTTCTTTTTTACTTGCAATTAAAACAAAACTCGAAATTTCAAAAAAAAATCTTTGAAAATAACCAAAAATTTTCTCTTTCCATCAAAATTTTCAGAAAAACAATTGGATATTTGTGAGCATAGTTGAAAATCACTGAAATTCCCCCAAATAAAAGCGTCTTGCATGCCTTTGAAGCATGTGCGCTCCACTGAGAACGCTGGGCTCTCAGCTGGCCTTCTCCCTTCTCCGCGAGCGGCCGTCCTCTGTCCTCCCCAGCAGCAAGCTATAGAACATGTACTTCATGGACACCCAGACACTTCACCGGCAGCAAGCGGCAACGGCGGCTGTTTGCGCACGGGACGCATCAAACAATGCGTCAGCAGTGTCCTTGGCGTCTTTTTTTGAATATATTTTTCCGTGACATTTTCTTATTTTTCTCCCTGTTTTTGCTCGTTTCCGTCGGGTTTTCCTTAGTTTTTCGGTGTTGTATAGTGTTTTAGCACGATTAACTTTCAGTATGCAGAGAATTCCACCGATTCGCCAGATGCTGAAGCGTTCCTACCTCAACTTGGACTCCATCTTCGGCCACATCTTCGACAATGTCACCGGAGAGCCGCTTACACCCACTCGAGTGAGTTTTTGCATTTGAAAACTGAAGAACTAAAGGTTTTTGTTCAGGTCGCCACCTTTTACCTTCTCCGCATCCTTTTCGAGACTCATTTTGGAAAAAAGTCGATGAGAAGCGAGTACCCGTTCTCTGTGGCGGAGAAGGCCCGGTAAGTTGCATTTCCCTGCAAATTTTTACTAAATAACATGTTTTCAGAGTTTTCCAAACTCTCTTCAGTCTCATGAACCTTGAGGAAGAGGTTTCGTACAAAACGTTCCGAGACATTGTCCGCTTGTCCTTCGGGGAGTCGAGATCCATCACCCGTCACTTCTTCATGGCGATGGAGCAGCTCGGAACGGGAATGGCCGACATCAATCTCTACGTGGAAGACGAGTTCTACACAAACTTGCACACAAAGGAGCCGGGAATGCATATCGACGACTTCTTCAGAATCCTCATGGCGGATAGAAAGGGGCTCAAGTTCTCGTCGAGCCACTCATTCACTTATCGGTGGATGAAAAGAGTGAGTATTTGAACTTTGAAATGTGGGAAGGTGTTAATATAATGGAATCGCGGTTCTATAATTCAAGTCGCTGTCTTTCGACACAGCGAACTAGAAATTCACAAGCCCAGCCCATTACAAGATGCCGACACAGAACAAAAAACGTGGAGAACATCCGCATACGTGTTCTGAACCACAATTCAAATGTTATGTAACAATTATTGTAATGAGATTCTAGAATTATTAGAAATTGACTTTGTGGCATGCCAGACATCACTGATCACCTGGCGATCTTGGCTTTGAGGTTTAGCAGGAAATATTTGGGCTGCTCTAGCCTAGGTCACAATGTTTAGTTGGTTATTCGGAAGAATTCGCCGAGATTCTAGTCACCCTGAGGTTCAGTTGACACAATCGTTCTAAATCGCTGTACTCTGACACTATGGGGCACAAATTCTTGGGTTGAAGCGGCAAGAACATGGCGATGAGAGATTGTGAACGTCCAAAACACATGTGTTCACGTTTTTGACACCAATTGGTGTGAGCCGGGGCAGCTATGGTCGCATGGCTCTAAAAACCAATTTGTGAGCTCTATGACATGAGTCACAGTGTGTAAGCTAGTGGTATGATGCTCTGCAATACTGATTTTTATTCGCACGGCATAATCAAAACGTTGTGTTTTTTACATGTCGGAATACACATTTCTGAATTAAAGCGACGAGAGCATGACGATGAGAGATTGTGAACGTCCGAAACATTTATGCTTGCTTCGTCAATCCCAATTAGTGTAAACCGTGAAGGCAATGATCGCATGACTCCAAAAACCATTTCGTGATCTTCAGAACATGTATCACGGTGTGTAAGCTAGTTGGTATGATGATTTGTGAATTGCTTCAAGTTATTTCCTACTCGCACGGAATTTTCGAATCGTTACATGCTGGAACACACATTTGTGATTTGATGCGACGAGAGCATGTCGATGAGAGAATGTGAACTGAAACATGTACGCTTGCGTCCTTGATCGCGATTGGTGTGTATCGCGTGGCTTCGAGAACCGTTTCGTGAGCCCTAGAACATGAAACACAGAATATAAGCTAGTTGGTATGATGCTCTGCAATACTGATTCCTATTCGCATGGCATACTCGAATCGTTGTGTTTCTTACATGTCGGAAGACACATTTCTAAATTGAAACGACGAGAGCATGTCACCAAGTAACTATAATGTCCGGCACACACATTTTTGCGTTCTGAATAACACGTACTGTGAAATTGCTTTGAGCGAGACTCACCGTCCAACAAAAACTGGTCGTTTGGATTACCAGAGCAATATCTTCCCTCTTGCCGTCTAGTATCATAACATAAACTCTATATTCCAGCTCATGGCCCAGCACTCCAAGACCACTGAAGCCGAGATGTTCGATGTCAACGTGGCGATGAGAAAGTGGGTCATGTCCACGACCGAGGAGATGTAAGCAAGACTTTCATGTCATTCAAGACCAAGTATTCCTTTTTCAGTGTGATGCCAGGCATTCCCGAAAAAGTGCTCCCAGTCTTCATCGACTGCTCCGTCAGAGCCAGAAGCTGGTGTGCCGCCAGCCTCTACCTCCTCCAGAAGTGCCCAAGATTCGCCTTCACCTACGAGAACATGCTGCACTACACGCAGCTCATCCAGGAACGCCACAGAGACGTCTACGAGGCGTACCTCCTGGAAGCTGCAGTCCGGGTCCAGCAGCAAGACTGCCCCTTGGCTGTCAGGGCGATGAAGACTTTTTTCGATTACAGCATGCTCGAGTGAGTTCTAATCAGTAAGATTTATACTCAACAGCCCTTATTTTTCAGTTTGAACGAGAACATGACGCACTGCTCCCGCACCTTCCGTCTCGCCGTCCCGAACACCGTCCCACTGCTCTACGCCCCACTTCTCAACGCCAGAATCTGCAGAATCTTCGGAGACTAGTAAGTGTTTGTCAAAAGTGAATTGTGACCTCGAGACATCAATTTTCAGCGAAATGGCTCGTAGTCTCCTGCAGGAGAGTCTCCAGCAAGCGCAACTCCACAACGAGGACATATGCCACCAGCTCGCCAATCTGGAGATCCTGATCATTGAGATCATCGGCTGCAATGCGATTCTGGAGGACAGAGTGCATGAACTGCCAAGCTTCATTGAAGATGATCGTCGTGTGCAGAGAAAGGCGTTGAGAGGAATCGAAGAGTGAGTTGACTCCAATACCAACTACTATTATACCGGTTCTTTCAGTCTCACCTGCTACCCAATGCCTGGACTGCCATGCTGCGATCAATCCGAAGATGAGTTCGAGCTCTGCTGCGAGATGGACTGCCTTGGGAAGCAGTTGCTGATGCTTAGAATGATTTCCAAGGGCGCTTACAAGCTGAGGACTGGACAGATGGCTGAAACGGGAATCCTGTGCCCGACGATCAACGACCATGAGGAACGCGGCAAGAAGATCGAGGGTTACGCATATGCGATTATGAGCAGCAATTTGTGAGTGGAACTGGGATATGAATCTGAAGAGAATTTGAATTTTAGGATTCGCAACGGCATGTTCGATCAAGCACGCAATGCTACAGGCGATATGCTCTCCAACAACACCAATGGCTTCGCCCCGGAATATTTCGAGACTGAGACCTGGGTAAGCAAACACTTGACACAAACAAAACACTGATTCCCTTTTTTCAGGCCGTTGGCGCCACCAACTTGGCTTACTCCTACGCCGGACAAGGAGAGTACGAGAGAGCTCTGGACACACTCGACCAAATGGAATGGTCGTTCCCGGAAGACCAGTCTTGGCAGTGCTCTCGTCACCTCACCATCTGTGCCGCCGTTGTGAATTTTGAGAAGTTTTTCCTTCTCAATCACTTTAAGGCGTGTGAAGCTTCAATTGCTGATCTGATGAGCCACTCAATGATTGAATACTCGCTCCGGAAAGCTTTGATATTTGCTTCCACTGGACGACCGAGAGAAGGGATTCAAGTTCTCGGAGCGCTCAAGATCAAGGATGCATTGGGACGAATCCGAGTCCACATGCAAATGGCAACAATCTTCAACTCCCTCAAGCAACTTGAAAGGGCCGAGGCGGAGTTGGAGGAGGCAACAAAGATCGCCAAGATGACGACGTTCCGCAACATTCCATCCATGATCAACAGAAGGATTGCAATGGTTCTGGTGAGTTGATTCATGAACCAACATGCTAACTTTGTCAACATCTTGTTTCTCCAGATGTCCCGTGAGAAATACGCCGAAGCCATTGGAGTCTTGCACACATGTGCCAGCGACATCACAAACTATGGATCGTTCACTGAGAAGCTATGCTTCTACATCGCAGTCGCCCGATGCCTTCGTCTTCTCAACAAAGGTAAGCAATCTTGGATTACTGTAAACTGTAACTCCCAATTTTTAGACCCACGAATTTGGCTGAAGAAGGCGCGTGCTCTCGTTCGAGACGGACAGTGGCCATCGATGGAGAAACAAGTGATCTGTGAGTTGGCCGCCCTTCACGACGCCGATGGACTCTACCCGGATCCGGACCGGGCCCTGCAGATGCACGAGCAGTTTGCAAAGATCTCAATGGAATGGCCGGGTCGATGCAATTGGAATCTCATCTAATTTTCGTTTTTTTCATTAACTTTCACTATTCTGTTCAACTCATGTTATAATTATCCTTCAATTCTTATTTTTCTCCTTCTCGATCTTTTTCTTTTAAAACTGGTACTTTTATATTTAATAAAACAATTTTTTAAAATAAAAAGTTGAACGTTTAAAAATGTGGAAATTTCACTTTAACGTGAAATAAGAACTGTTTCACAATTAGAATCGAAAGAACTTCTAGTAGAAGAAATCAATATCACATTCTAAATGATCATTTTTAGGACCACTGTTACGACATAATCTAAGCGTTTGTTAAGCCTGCATGTCAGACAGCTCAAAAAACTTCAAAAAAAAAAAACAATAACTGTTCGACGTGCAAACAATATACAGCTACATAATTGTGAGCCAAAATTTGATCGGACATGATGTCACACAACTGATTGATTTTTTGCAACGAGCTTTCTTTTTTAATTTTTAGTATATTTTTGTGAAGTGCCTTAGAATCTTGTCTTACTTTTTTCTATACCTTTAACGTTTCATCTCATCTTTTTTTAATTGATTTTCCTTACATTAGTGCAACTTCGCTCCATTGATACTATTCAAATGCAATGTTCCCGCCAGCACAATCGTCACGAGACGCATCAAAGGTCCGCGCATATTTACCGACCGACTGGCAGTGCCATATTCACGTATCCTTCTTCGAATATGTTTCAAAGGAAATTTAAGCTGAGATGGATCATAAACAATTTTCCATATAATAATCTTGGCCATTCTAAGCTCGAAATGCACTTTGGAGTCCCATGGTGAGTCTGACAATTAGTAAAATTAAATAGGTTACAAAAAGAATTGCAGGTATCTGTCGGCTGTACCAAATGGTAACAGTAATACCCGTATTTCCTTAAGATGCGAGAAACAAATTGGTTGGCAGAACCCTCGGTCAATCAAAACTTCGTTCAAATTCATGTTTCCAACAGTTACTGGAGTGAAGCTAGCCCCAATAACGCACTCTTATACTTTCGAAGAGGAGACACGATGTGAATGCCCCAATATGCATACGAACGAGACTATCTTGGGAGCAATTCGAGATAACACTTTTATTATTGACTGTGAAGTCACAATTCTGAGTATGAAGGGGGTTCGGATCCAAAGATTCATGTCGTTTGACCAACCCGACAAGGATCTGACGGATGTTGTGATTGAAGTCGGCGAGAAAAAGTTTCACCTTTCTAAAGAGGTAAGTAAATTGAACACTTTTCTCAGAATGACAACTATTTCCAGGTTCTCGCCACCTACTCAACCTACTTCAAAAATCTGTTCTTCTCTGCTGACGCCGATCCCCAGATGTCAACTGTGAACTTGAGAGAGGAAGATCCAGAAGACTTTCATAGTCTCGTGGAGATTATTGCCGGTTACAAGGCTTTGAATGGTAAATATTTTAGACATTTTCAGTGACTTAACGAAACAGTTTTCAGATGATAACGTCGTGGGAGTTCTCAAGCTGGCGAAACAATTCGATGTTGACAAAGTGCTCTATAGATGTGAGCTTTGTTTGATTGGCAGCACCCAATTCGAGAACGATCAGAAAATCTGGCTGGGAGACAAGTACGAGTTAGAAGAGCTCTTGGTAACAAACAACACTGCGGAAACCATACATAAATGTTCTTTCAGTATCACGTTAATGATAACATCAAATCTCTCGACGAGTGGAAGGCCTCCATGCCAAGCAACGCGCACGCATTGCGTCAACAGACACTTGCTCTCTTCCACGACAAGATCTTCGACCTGTAACTTTTAAAAACTTGTTTCCGATCTGGATATCATTCCAATATATGCTACCCAAAATTTGTTGATTGTATTTTTCATAATTGGTATTTGTACCCAAGGCGTCCTTTTCTTCTGATCGCTGCCTCGTGGTGTGTAATGTTGCTTCACTGATAATTATCAAATGCAGAGTACTTTCCACCATCTAACTTTGCTGGACACGCTGACAGCACAATGGATTTAATGTCTACTGTTTTTTCATTCTTTTGTTGCAATGTTAATGACTATTTTCAAATTTATTTATCAGGTGATGAAACAAGGACAATTAGACATTGCCGTCGCTCACCTCACCAGTTATAGCATTTTTCTGAAACGCTCAAGAGGAGCCATCCTTGCAAGGTTTTCGTGATTACGTTTAACTGTGGATATGGAGCCAACTGACTTTTGATCCAGATAACGTATCGCACTTCCTTATAGATGGAATAATGAATGGGATCATCCCTGGTCCTATTTCGTGTCATTCCAATTCCATAATCCGTAAGTTTCGCGTAGTTTTCTAAAACTTTTTCAGCTGAGATCAGGTATCTCACTCTTCACTTACTCGCATCGAATCGGTGGTAGCAATCCCAATATTTGAAGTCCCAATGAAGCAGTGCAAAATATTTATCGTGGTCCTTGCTCTCAATAGCGGCCGCTAACTTAGCTTCAAACTCCTCGACGACTTTGTATTTGTCAACAGGTTGTTGCAATCGAGTGTCCGAACAGTTCACAACTACCAGAGCAATTGCTCCGACGACGAGGCCGAGAAGGAAAATCGACCGCATACCTTCTCCGTAAGGCAATGGGATCGCAACTGAAGGGAAGGAACAGCTAGAGGAAGGGCGCGCTTTCCGCAGCTAATCGAATCAGTTCGAACCGGTGGAACGCGTGGGAATGGGAGTACGGTATCGGAGAGGGAAGGTGGATGGACGATAAAGTTACGGAAACCAGAGACCAGTCAAAAATTCATCTTGTGGTATAATGGATACCAGAGTTTGAGCATAAATTAGAAGGGAGCAATTATTTACTCATATTCCTGTTTTCAAAACCACGAGGCTAATTGAAACAATTTGAGAGTGAAGTTGACACTATGTAGTAATCAATAATAGAGAAGAAAAATGTCGTCAAGTTATCTGCCCTCTATGTATGATACCAAATCTCCATGGCATCTTACCAAATTTGACACATTTCATTCACAAATTTTTTGCGTTCACTCCAGTCAATTCTACAGAAGTGAGGTCACAGATTTGAAAAGCAAACGCTAATGACAGCCCTAAATTTCCACTCATTTCACAATTTATTCACAATATTTTGTCATTTTGAATATGCAACTTTATTGTCAAGCAGAAAACACGAATTATTTGCAGTACATCTCTTGGATGAAGATGATTTTCCATTTGGCATCCATGTCACTAATGAAGAAAACGACATCCGACATTCCGAACAATCCTTCGAGACTGACTTCCATTCGGACGTTTACTCCACCTTGTCCAACAGCATTCTTCATTGTCATCGAGTACTTGGCGGTTTTCGGAAGGTTTGTCAGGTGGGAAACAAGATAATCTGATGAAAATTGGGATGAGATTAATTGAAGTTAGTTGATCAAACAACCTCTGTTCCTCTCCTGGTTACATTCGGCAAAGATGAAGTTCTTAGCCACCAGATCGGAAATCTTGGCTTCGTCGCGGTCAGCAACAGCTGCTTTGAAATTCTCCATGAATCTCTTTCCAATAGTCATTGGAGAATCCATGATCTCCACAGCCGCTGAGGCTAGAGTTCCAAGAAGGAGAGCGATGAGCACCGTCGAATGCATACCAACCATAGTTGTTTCCACAACTGAAGCCCAGGAACAGCTAGGGGAAGGGCGTGCTTTCCGCAGCTAATCGAATCAGTTCGAACCGGTGGAACGCGTGGGAATGAGAGTACGGTAGTGAAAAGGGGAGGTGGTTGGACGATAAAGTTAAAGAAACCAAAAACCGATCAAAAATTCGTCTTGTGGTATTATGGATACCAGAGTTTGGGCATAAATTAGAAGGGAAAAATTGTTTACTCATATTCCTGTTTTCAAATCCACGAGACTAATTGAAACATTTCCAAAGTGAAGTTGACTATGTACAGTAATCAATGATAAAGAAGAAGATTGTCGACGAGATACCTGCCCTCTATGGCATCGCACCTAATTTTTATGAAATACATTTCTTTTGACCAGAAATTTATAATATGTATGTGTTAAGTTTAACTGAATTGCTTTATAGATAATATCCTTCGATTTGAAACCAACATGGGATTTCCTTTCTAAAAACTGGAAACATATTTTGCGTTTACTCGTGTCAACTCCCACAGGAGTGAGGTCACAGATTTGAAGAACAGACGTTAATAGCAGCCCTAAGTTTTCACTCCTTTCACGGTGATGTCACAGTCTTTTGTCATTTTGAATATGCAACTTTATTGTCGAGAACAAAAAGAAGAATCATTTGCAGTTCATCTCTTGGATGAAGATGATTTTCCATTTGGCATCCTTGTCACCAATGAAGAAAACGACATCCGACATTCCGAACAATCCTTCGAGACCAACTTCCATTCGGACGTTCACTCCACCTTGTCCAACAGCATTCTTCATTGTGATCGAGTACTTGGCGGTTTTCGGAAGGTTTGTCAGGTGAGAAATAAGATAATCTGATAAAAATTGGGATGGACTGAATTGAAAATAATTGATCAACGAACCTCTGTTCCTCTCGTGGTTACATTCGGCAAAAATGAAGTTCTTATCCACCATATCGGAAATCTCGGCTTCGTCGCGGTCAGCAACAGCTGCTTTCAAATTCTCCATGAATTTCTTTCCAATCGTCATTGGAGAATCCAAGAAATCCACAGCCGCTGAGGCCAGAGTTCCGAGAAGGAGAGCGATGAGCACAGTCGAATGCATACCAACCTCGATGATGGTTGTTTCCACAACTGAAGCCAAGGAACAGCAAAGGGATAGGCGCGCTCGTCGGAGCTAATCGAATCAGTTCGAATCAGTGGGAGGGGTGGGAATGGGAGTACGGTATCGGAGAGGGAAGGTGGATGGACGATAAAATAATGGCGACCTGAAAATAGCATGTAGTTCCAAATTTTTTTTCATTCACGAAAAATGTCTCATTACAAAAGCTCAGATTTTTTTGTGTATGTGGACAATAGCCAAAATCAAAAAAAGCAACACATTCCGAGACGGCGGTGCAGCTTTGTCACTTTTCTACGCTCAAATCCGTGTTGTTCAATCCTCCTGATATCATTTGATCAAGTTAGAGGACACGAAAACACGGCGATGACACTTCCAAGTGCCCCTGCAACTTCTCGTTGCTCAGATCCGTGTTATTCCATCCTCCTGATATCATTTGATCAAGTTAGAGGACACGAAGACACGGCGATGATACTTGCAAGTGCCCCTGCAACGTCTCGTCGCTCAAATCCGTACAAGTTGATAGGAAAACTAAAAACTGGGAGAGAAGTCAATACTCTGAATGTAAAATATTTTGATGCACGAGGACTTTATTGTCAGCAAGGAAAGAAACAGTTATTCACAGACCAACGCCTTCAAAAAGAACATCTTCCAAGTGCCGGCTTGCTTATTGATGAAAACGTCAAATAATGGCACTTCGAACACTCCTTTCATATACAATCCAATTCGGATGTCCCCTCCAGCTTGTTCTGCAGCATTCTTCATTGTGATAGAGTACTTGGCGGTTCTCGGAAGGTTTGTCAGGTGGGAAATAAAGTATTCTGAAAACAGAGATGATGATGGTAAAGGCTCCTCTGTTTGTTAATCAACCAACTTTTGCTCGCCGTGAAGTCACACGTGGAATAACGAAAGTTCTTATCCACCAAATCGGAAATCTTGGCTTCGTCGCGGTCAGCAAGAGCTGCTTTGAAATTCTCAATGAATCTCTCTCCAATCGTCCTTGGAGAATCTGAGCACTCGACAGCCAGGAAGGCCAGAGTTCCGAGAAGAAGAGCGGATGCATACCAACCTCAATGATTGTCGTTGCTACAACTGAAGCCAAGGAACAGCAAAGGAACGGGCGCTCGTCGGAGCTAATCGAATCAGTTCGATTCAGTGGAACGCGTGGGAATGGGAATACGGTATCGGAAAGGGAAGGTGGATGGGCGATAAAAATATGGAGACCGAAAAACAGCAAAAAGCTCAAAGAATTGTCACATTGACGTAGATGTGTCATTAAAACAATTCCGGACTTTTTGTGTAGACGGGATGTGGCCAGCATTACAGAACTAGGTTATCTTCGAGTTATTTTTTTTCACGACACAGGAAGACCCTTTTTAAATTTGAACTCTCTTCAGACGTAACAACATTAGCCAGCACTGAAGAAACAGTTCATCGTCGAGTTGTTCTTTTTTTATGACACCAGAAGACCGGATTGTGCTCAATCTCGCCGAAAAGGATCCCAAATCGGGGAGGGCCGTGCCAATACAGCATAACATCAGAGGACCCGCTTCGAACATGAACTGTCTTTCGCAGACGTGTCAACAATTTAGAAAGATCGTGAAAATAATCTTTTGTCAGCTTTTCGAAAGATGACTGCTCTTTTTTGCCACACTTATCGTCAAAAATTGAGAGCGGGTGACAAATCGAATTTGTGATTGTCACCACAAACTCAAGTTCAGACTATAGATGAGCTCGAACTGTATCTGTAGATCGAACACTGTCGGGAAGTCAAGTATCACAACAACATGCTTGCTACCTCAACTTCTTAACTTTGGTCTTATGACCAGATAACGCACTAACCAGTCCGATTCCATCCTTTCGATAAATTCCGAAGATGAAAGGGCACCAAGCAGTTTTTTGTTGCTCTCAGTTATCCTATTCTAGCTTCCTGTTCCATTCCGACTTTCCTTTCCCAATAACCTTGAGCAGAATTTGTTGCGCCGATGGATTTGACTCCAGCCTTTTCCGTCGATTATCTTGCACAATCTATTGCAAGAATATGTTCCCGAGATACTTATGGCCATAATTTGTCTTTTGATATTTTTCGACAATGTTGATCACAATCCAGGCCAGCGATGAAACCTGAAGGGTTCAACTTGCCACCTCTTCGCTGAACATTGAACCAAATCCTTGATGTTGTCGGGCGGTTCTTTGGCATGATCATCCTAATTTCAGGTTCTTTTCGGCGAGATTGAACACAATCCGATGCATCTCCATGGTGTCCGGGTAGCTTCCCGGTGCGCAGACTCATTCGTTCCTTCCTTTGGAGCTTTTGTGTTGATCTCGTGCACAGCCCGGCGATGTGGCTTACTTGTTGTACTGACGGGTCCGTTTTCTAAATCTTGATTTCATCCGACGTGATCAAACACGATTCTTGACGGCGATGAGCCCACAGTGTCTCCAGCTGAAATTTATTTTTTTCTTTAGTTGAAACATTCTCCAACCTGATTTGAAAACTTGAAAGAATTACTCAATCTATTTTGGCTGCTGAATCATTCAATTTGTCCAATTTTCCTCGTTGCGTAGACAAATTTGTAATGACGGCAATGTTGAAATCCGTCGATGGTACGATGACAGCTAAAAGAAAAAGAAGATTTTATTAACAAAGTAATATTTGGGCTATGTTAAGTCAAGAACTCACCTCAAAATCGGTTTCTATTGGAGAAATCGCAGAAAACACACGAGCGAAAGAATTGGTATGTGCTTTGCAGATGATACGCACGCGGCACGCAACGTAACCGACGACACAAAAACTAATCCGAGTGCGCGGCTACCAAAAGACAGTTCACTGAGTTTTTGGCAATTTGGAGACGGAAAACAAGGATTTCCGGATAAAAACGCTTCGAAATTTTATGAAAATGAGGCTTTCAAATGTTCCAGTTAGTTCTGATCGGAGTTGGAGTTTTTTCTCGACGCACGAACTATTACGTGTTCATCGTCTCTGTCGATTCCAACAAGTCCGGGCACATTTCGACACGGCGATAGAGCTTCGAGGTGCCCGAAAAGTTTTTCGACGCACAAACCCATACGAGTTGACAGGAAAACTATAAAAACCGGAAAACAAGTGAATTCTGTGGAAATCAATTAGTTCGTGCGCGGGGACTTCATTGTCAACACGAAATAAAATTATTTACAGTTGATCTCCTCAAAGTAAATTATCTTCCAAGTTCCTTCCTTGTTGCTGATGAAAATAGCAGCATCGGACATCCCGAACAATCCCTCCAGTTGCACTTCAATTCGGACGTTTACTCCAGCTTGTTCTTTAGCATTCTTCATTGTGATCGAGAACTTGGAGTTTTTCGGAAGGGTCTTGAGATACTGAACGAAGTAGTCTGAAAGGGAGGAAATTGATTACAGCGCACTACTGCTTACTATGTTGAAACCAACTTATTTTCTTCTCGTAGTTACACTCGGCAAATAGGAAGTCCTTGTACACCAGATCGGAAATCTTGGCTTCGTCGCGTTCAGCAATAGCTGCTTTGAATTTCTCAATGAATTTCTCTCCAATTGTCGTTGGAGAATCCGAGCACTCGACAGCCATAAAGGCCAGAGTTCCGAGAAGGAGAGCGATGAGCGGATGCATACCAACCTCGATGACTGTCGTTTCCACAACTGAAGCCAAGGAACAGCGAAAGGACGGGAGCGCTCGTCGGAGCTAATCGAATCAGTTCGATTCTGTGGAAGTGATGGGAATGGGAATACGGTATCGGAGAGGGGAGGTGGATGGGCGATAAAATAATGGAGACTGCCAAAAAACTGCAAAAAGTTCAAAAAACCATCTTACTTGTGGAGATTTCTCATTAAAACAATTCCGGACTTTTTGTGTAGACGGGATGTGGCCAGCATTACAGAACTAGGTTATCTTCGAGTTATTTTTTTTCACGACACAGGAAGACCCTTTTTAAATTTGAACTCTCTTCAGACGTGTCAACAATTTGGAAATATCGTGGACATTACCTTTCTCCAGTTTTTCGAAAGATGACTGTTCACTTATCGTCAAAAATTAAGAGCGGGTGACAAATCAAACTTGCAATTGTCATCACAAACTCAATTTCAGACGATTGGTGAGCTTGATCTATGCCTGTAGATCGAACACTGTCTGGATGTCAACCGCTCCGCCATTTCCTGACTCGTTGTGACTCTTCTGTTAGTTATTGCGTCAGCGTCCTTCAAACGCACGACAAAATCTGTGAAAAACTGAACAGACACTCATATCCGAAGTTTCTTTGCTGCTTTCCGACATGTCTTGATGAGATTTCCGTCTTCTGATTCATCATGGCTAATCCAAACTCAATCCGTGTCGGCGATGACTACTCAAAGTCTTCGGGCACCTTATGTGCCTAGATTGCCTTTTGTTTCTTCACTCCAGCCCTGCTCGTCGATTCTTTTGCACGATCCGTTGCATCAATAAGTCCTCGAGATACCTTCAAAGCATCTCGTTGTACTGACACGGTCATATTTCGACTTTCGATCTTTGTCGATAATGTCAATTACGATTCGGTTCAGCGATGAGTTTCGAGCACAACCGAACGCAATTCGCAGTGGCCATGAACTTTAGAAAAGGTTGGGCAGATTCTCGGAATACAATTCTTGTCTTTCAAAACCTGCCATCTCTCCCAACGCTCGCTGAATCCTTGAACTAAATCCTTGATATGGTCCGGCAGCTTTTTTCCGTGTTGCCACGGCCGTCCCCAATTTCTGATCCTTTTCGGTGAGATTGATCACAATCCGCTGCATCCACGTGGTGTCCAGGTAGCTTTTTGGCGCGCGGTCTCACCGTTCCTTGATTTGGGAGTCTTTGTGCTGACCTCGTACACAATCCGTAGCGGCGATGTGTTTTACAAGTCGTACTGACGGGTCCGATTCCCAACTGTACCCACAGTGATCTAAAATTTATTTATATTTCTCCTCCTTTCAGTTGAAACAATCTCCGACCTCATTTGCAAATTTGAAAGAATTACCCATTCTAATTTGGCTGCTGAACCATTCAATTTGTCCAATTTGTCTTCTTGCGTTGGCAAACGATGGCAATGTCAAAAGTCGTCAATGGAACGATGTCAGCTGGAAGAAAATAAATATGTTAATTATTTTTTGTAAATTATTTTTGGACTATTTTAAGATAAAAACTCACTTCAAAATCGGTTTTTATTGCATAAATCGCAGAAAACACACGAGCCAAAGAATTGGTACGCACTTTACAATTGACACGCACGCGGCACGCAACGCAGCCGGCGGCATGAAAACTATTGTGTGCGATCGCCAATCAGACGGGGAGACAAACAATCCATTGCGGTTTTCGGCAAAACGACGACGGAAAAAAGGATTTCTAGTCTGAATCGCTTCAAAATGGAGTAAAGTGAGGTTTTCAAAAGTTCTAGTTAGTTCTGAATGGTGTTTGAAGAGAACAACACCGACTTTTGACTGCGGGCACATTTCGGCACGGCGATAGAGCTACAAGGTGCTCGAGCAGCATCCCACTGCATTTACCGGTCCGTAACGTTCCTCGTTGTCCGTTACGACGTATAAGAAAAATGTAAAGGTATTTGCAGACGGCTACAATATCAGCCATTTTGAATATAAAACTTATTGTCAAGAACAGAAAAGGAAATTATTCACAGTTATTCTCCTTGAAGAAGATCATCTTCCAAGTTCCTTCCTTGTTGCTGATGAAAATAGCAGCATCGGACATCCCGAACAATCCCTCCAGATGCACTTCGATTCGGACGTTCACTTTAGCTTGTTCTTTAGCATTCTTCAATGTGATCGAGAACTTGGAGTTTTGCGGAAGTGTCTTGAGATAGTTAATGAGGTACTCTGAAAATGGAGGAATTTGATTCGAATGATCTGCTGTTAGCTGGTTAACCTCTATTCCTCTCGTGGTGACATTCGGCAAAGAAAAAGTTCTTATCCACCAGATCGGAAATCTTGGCTTCGTCGCGGTCAGCAACAGCCGCTTTGAATTTCTCGATGAATTGATCTCCAATTACCTCTGGCCAATCCGAGCACTCGACAGCCATGAAGGCTAGAGTTCCGAGAAGAAGAGCTAGGAGCACTGTCGAATGCATACCGACCTCGATGATGGTTGTTTCCACAACTGAAGCCAAGGAACAGCGAAGAGACGGGCGCGCTCGTCGGAGCTAATCGAATCAGTTCGATTCTGTGGGAGGGATGGGAATGGGAGTACGGTATCGGAGAGGGGAGGTGGATGGGCGATAAAAATATGGAGATCAAAAAACTGCAAAAAGCTCAAAGAATCATCTTGCTGAAATAGATGTCTCATTAAAATATTCCCGAACTATTTGCGTAGATGGACATCAGCCAGCACTAAAGAAACAGATTATCGTCGAGTTGTTCTTCTTCTCCGCGACACCAAAGGACTCTTTCTAAACCTAAACCATCCTTTGCAGACATATGAACAATTTGGAAGGAAGCATTACCATTTTTCAGCATTTTCGAAGATGACTGTTCCTTGTCTCTCTCTTCGTGAAAATTAGGAGCGGGTGACACATCGAATTTATGATGTCACCACAAACTCAAGTTTAGACAATTGGTGAGCTTGAACTATCGAACGCAGTCTGGATGTCAATCGCACGGTGTCCTGACACGACACTCTCGATATTATTCGGAACCCAACAAATAAACTTTTGATTGCGAGGTCAAGCATTTTTTTGTAGCTTTTTTGTCAGTCATAGAGTTGGCGCCTTTAAACGCATGACAAAGTCTGTAAAGAACTTAGCGGAAACTAGCTTTTGAGGTTTCTGTGCTGCTTTCCGACATGTTTTGATGAAGTTTCCGTCTTCTGATTCATCGCCAATCCGGACACAATCTGTGGCGGCGACATCTCCTCGAGGTGTTCGGACAGCTTATCGGCGTGAATTCCCATTTGTTTCTTCACTCCCACCCTGCTCATCGATTCTTTTGCACAATCCGTTGCAGCGATGAGTTCCCGAGATAACTAGGAAGCTTCTCGTTTGTCGTAGTTCCACTTGGGAAGACGGAAGCCCTGGAACTTACCGTGGGAGGACACTGGTACGCGCATCTACTCTATCCTAGGGTTACGAAATATACTAGAGCTTAGGCGGATGAATGCAATACAATATAAAGAGAGTTGTACGAAAGGTATATATATATTTATTAGGCAGGAAAACCGGGTCTATGGACCCGGTGGAAAAACCTCCTAAGGCGCATCGGCAAATGGAACAAACGGGGACCTAGATGTTCTGCAGACTCGTGACTCTGGTCTCGAGCATCTGCAGTGAATAACTAAGAATTACGAAGGGGGGAAATACAGCGATAAGGAAATGTTATCGGGACTCCTGCAGCTGACTGGTTCTCTCCGGCGATATCTGCATCGGCGGCGAGTCCCAAACGGCTCCAGGCGATGACGCGATGGAAACGGCAAATAGAGAAGGAAAACGTGGAAAAGGTAGTAGGAAACGTAATCAATCTCTGCGTATCTTCATCTGCATGAGACTGATAACATCTTATCAAAAACGACATCAAATCAATTATCAAATCTCAGGCTGAAAGTAATAATTAGGATTAGAGGGCGAGCTCACGGGTCTCGCCGCGCGCCGGGACTACGGTAACGCTCGTTTCGGCTGTGCGATTTGTTTTTGGCGCGTATTCAAATCGCTCTGGCGCTTCCCTCTGGGGAAGTGGAATACAGAATAAATGCGGAGACCGCATGATAAAGAGAACTTCCTGGAAATATAACCCGTTCTCTGTAAGACTCGACCAATGCGTGCCTTAGGGAAAGTTATTGATGGTGGTAGGTAGTAGGGGACTATTGTAGTTCATGTGCACCGACTTGGGTCACAGCTCCTTATCAGTCGGGCTCCGCGAGCCCTGGTAGGTCCGAAAATCGAAATCCGTCAAAATGGGTGTAGAAACCTGGGACTAATTTTGTTTGATAGACATTAATAAAGTATACATTTGAGCAAAATATTAGATTTTTAGAGCTTCTGGAAAATTTTATAAAATTTTTGAAGTGGAAATTTGACCCCTTTTTTGGATTTATTGGAAAAAATAAGGTCTTAGAAAGAGTATTCTACGGGAGTGACCTTGTGTAAAAAACAACTGATATAGTCAGTAATGTAATCAGCACTTCACATTGAAAATAAACCTTGAGTGGATAGGTTTTAAAAATTATCAAATAATCACCGTTTTTTACAACTTTTTTTCTTTGAAATCAAAACATGCAAGTAAACACGCCAATCGACGCGTAATTTTATGCTGAACAACTTTGTAGTTGATCACTTTTTTCCTAGAGGCCTCCTTCCTGAGTTACAGACCAAAACGTAAAAGGTTTCAGAAATGGTCCTTATCAGTACTGGGAAGAAGCGGAAAAAAGTACTGAGGGCAAAATGTAGAGGTGTCTTGGTGAAGTGGCTGCAAATCAGCGTTTCTTTGGAAAATTCTAGCTCCAGAAGCAGCAATGATGGAAAAAAGTTATCAACTACAAAAATGTTTGAATTGTTTGTATTTTTATAGATAAAATACAACTGATATAATTAAATCAGTGCAGACCACAAAATCACTGATTATAACTTTGATAACTACATGGCAATCAGTTTTGACTAATTTTCAACGAACAATATTGAGGTTTGTACCATTCGATAGAGCTTTTTATGCTGATCATTTTTGCTGTTGATCACTTTTTTCCAGCTCTCTTGTTTCGAAAGTTACAATCAGATAACTAAACAGTACTTTTTTCCGCTTCTTCCCAGTACTGATAAGGACCATTTCTGAAACCTTTTACGTTTTGCCCTGTAACTCAGGAAGGAGGCCTCTAGGAAAAAAGTGATCAACTACAAAGTTGTTCAGCATAAAATTACGCGTCGATTGGCGTGTTTACTTGCATGTTTTGATTTCGAAGAAAAAAAGTTGTAAAAAACGGTGATTATTTGATAATTTTGAAAACCTATCCACTCAAGGTTTATTTTCAATGTGAAGTGCTGATTACATTACTGACTATATCGGTTGTTTTTTACACAAGGTCACTCCCGTAGAATACTCTTTCTAAGACCTTATTTTTTCGAATAAATCCAAAAAAGGGGTCAAATTTTCATTTCAAAAATTTTATAAAATTTTCCAGAAGCTCTAAAAATCTAAAATTTTGCTCAAATGTATACTTTCTTAATCTCTATTGAACAAAAGTGAACAAAATTAGTCCCAGGTTTCTACACCCATTTTGACGGATTTCGATTTTCGGACCTACCAGGGCTCGCGGAGCCCGACTGATAAGGAGCTGTGACCCAAGTCGGTGCACATGGACTACAGTAGTCCCCTACTACTCACCCATAAAATATCTAAGCTCTAGCTTCCTTCTAAGACCCTAAGGCACGGCCAGTTATACCCCAGGTCGACCCTTACGGAGAACGGGTTATATAGTATTTCTACTATATTTACAAGAATATCGAGGAGATGTACAACATATCCTCGACATCGTTGTACTGACACGGCTCTTATTCGACGTTCGATCTTCTTTGATAATCGCTGAAGCCTTTGAACTAAATCGTGGTCCGGCAAATTTTTCTGTATGTATTGGCACGGCCCTTCCCGATTTCCGATCCTTTTCGGGGTGATTGAGCACAATTCTGTCCTCTGGTGTCGTAAAGGAAGAACAACTCGACGATGATCTGTTTCTTCAGTGCTGGCTAACGTTCATCTACACAAAAAGTCCGAAAATGTTTTAATGAGACATCACGTCGACAAGATGATTCTTTGAACGTTTTGATGTTTTCTAGTTTCCATATTTTTATCGCCCACCCACCTCCCCTCTCCGATACCGTATTCCCATTCCCACGCGTTCCACTGAATTGAACTGATTCGATTAGCTCCGACGAGCGCGCCCGTCCCTTCGCTGTTCCTAGGCTTCAGTTGTGGAAACAACCGTCATCGAGGTTGGTATGCATCCGCTCATCGCTCTCCTTCTCGGAACTCTGGCTTTCATGGCTGTCGAGTGCTCGGATTCTCCGACGACGATTGGAGAGAGATTCGTGGAGAAATTCAAAGCTGCTGTTGCTGACCGCGACGAAGCCAAGATTTCCGAGCTGGTGTACAAGAACTTCCTTTTTGCCGAGTGTAGCTACGAGAGGAACAGAAGTTGGTTTCAACATAGTTAGCAGTAGTGCACTGTAACTAATTTCTTCACTTTCAGAGTACTTCGTTCACTATCTCAAGACCCTTCCGCAAAACGCCAAATTCGTGATCACAATGAAAAATGCTAAAGAACAAGCTAAAGTAAACGTCCGAATCGAAGTGCATCTGGAGGGATTGTTCGGGATGTCCGATGCTGCTATTTTCATCAGCAACAAGGAAGGAACTTGGAAGATCATTTACTTTGAGCAGCAAAACTGTGAATAATTTGTTTTCGTGTTGACAATGAAGTCCCCGTGCATCGAAACAATTGATCTTCACAGTATTCACCTGTTTTTTGGTTTTTATTATTTTCCTGACAACTCGGACGGGTTTGTGCGTCGAGAAGCTGCCCTTCCCCATTGAAGCTCCATCGCCACGTTGGAATGTGCCCGTACTTATCGGAATCAACCAAGACAATAAAAACGGGCTGATTTGTGTGTTGAGAAGAAGCCCAAATCTTGATCAGAACTAACTACAGTGTGTTAAAGGTTATTACGACACCCCCCTGAAAACGTCATTGTGGATTTTAGAGGCAAGATAGAAAAAATCTGTGAATGCAGTTCTTTTTCCCGTGGTCTCAAACCTATGCACCATGTTTTTCATTCTGATCGGTGCTCCGTGGGCTCCAGGAGCCAACATGGGTGCTCTGAAAAGTGTTAACAGTTATTACGACACCCCCATTTTTGGCGAAATTTGAAAATTTTTTGTGATTTTTTTGGGTTTAGTTGTGCTTAAAAATAAGTTTGTGTGTTGTTCATAATAATTCCGTAAGAATATACTGGCTGTCGTACTCGGAAAATAATTCTAAAATTAGCCGAAAATGCTGAAAAGTGCCGTTTTTAGCGATTTTTGACAATTTTTCAGTATTTCTCGAGATACAAAAATTTTTGGATGCTCTGTTGGATAAAACATGTGTTTCTACGTATTCTTGAACCCATTGCAGTTTGAGCCCCTGTCTCAATAATTTCTGATCCGTCCTCAAAATCACTTATTTCTCCCAAAGCTGAAAACCGCAAAAATTGAAAAACTTGATTTTTTAAAAAAGTCAGGAGACAGAAGAAAGTTTGTTCTTCCGACTAAAACAGAGTAGAAATTCAGTTTTTATATCATTTTGAGCGGTTTCACTACGGTTTTCGAGCCATTTCCATCAAAAATCCCACCTGTCGTAACCACTGGTAAGTTAAGCGACTGTGAGGACGGATCAGAAATTATTGAGACAGGGGCTCAAACTGCAATATGTTGAAGAATACGTAAAAACACATGTTTTATCCAACAGAGCATCCAAAAATTTTTGTATCTCGAGAAATACTGAAAAATTGTCAAAAATCTCTAAAAACGGCACTTTTCAGCATTTTCGGCTAATTTCAGAATTATTTTCCAAGTACGACAGCCATTATATTTTTCCGGAATTGTTATAAAAAACACACAAACTTCTTTTTAAGCACAACTTAACCCAAAAAAATCACAAAAAATTTTCAAATTTCGCCAAAAATGGGGGTGTCGTAATAACTGTTGACACTTTTCAGAGCACCCATGTTGGCTCCTGGAGCCCACGGAGCACCGATCAGAATGAAAATTATGATGCATAGGTTTGAGACCAAGGCAAGAATAACTGCATTCACAGATTTTTTCTATCTTGTCTCTGAAAGCCACAATGACGTTTTCAGGGGGTGTCGTAATAACCTTTAACACACTGTAAAACACTCGAAAACCTCTTTTTCATACACTTGCGGCGCGGTTTCCATTTCCTCGGTTTTGTCTTCCGCGGGTTTTGTGATTTCCCGCAGGTTTTGCACGCTCTCGGGTTTTCAGATTATCCTCCTTCCAAGCTTATCTGTCAAATATGCTCCGACAATCAGAGTTTCTTTTGCAACGCAACACGGAATGGCCGCGCTGCATGAACATTGTGTTCATGGTAAGATCAAGAAATCATTTTGTTTCATGAGTAAATTCCTTGTGCTCTACACGGAAAACTGTCCAAGTTAACAAGAAAACGTATTCCAGATGCGGTTCCAGCCTGGGGTAGCATGGAATTTTTGTTTATAGTGATATTCATGAGTTCACTTCCTATGTGTATAGCATACGCAGCTCTCAAAGCACAAAGTCCGTGCGGAAACTGGTTTGCATCACAATTGTCATAAAATTATTTCTACTCGCTCAACTTTGACCGTTTTCAGAGCAGAGTGGCTCTGGTCTTGAGTGACATTCTTGTTTCCTGTAGAGCAGTACAAGTACAAACTGTGTAACAAGATTGAATCAAATTAATTCATAAGACAGACAAGTAAGGACAAACTGAACATCATTTTGTCGTCGCTCATTCCGTCAATCCCATATCAATTGGCAACCAAATTCCCTTGTTTTGATAAGAAGCCATTTAGCATCTGTAGTGAACCCAAAAGTGTTCTGGTACTCAGTGACACCCAAAGTCCCATTAGTAATGTACTTGCTCGTGATAAGTCCGTTGGGATTTACAACAACTGTTTTTTGGTCGTACACGAATTGTCTGACATCGTGCATTTCATAAATCATACGGTGAGCGTACTTTGCTGAAAATATTCCTGCTGAATTGAGTGCTTTGAATACTACACTCACGCAAATCCAGATATGTGTTATTACAAAACCAGAACTGAAAGGCTTTCAAATGTAACTCCTTGAATAAATTGATGTCTCTGTTATACATAGCGACGTCGTGCAGTTTTTCAATGTAACGTTCGACTATTTCCCGTGCCTCTCCAATTGTTGGTCGAGGCCAGTCGGTCGAGTTTATGTGAGGCGGCAGATCTTGAGGATTGGTTTGCAAAAACCCATTCGAGAGCGCAAGGAATGCCAAGATGACAAGAATAGAGGTAAGGGTAGACCACATACCTTCTCCGGAGAGCAGTTGTGTTCGGACTGAAGCCAAGGAACAGCAAGGGGGTGGCGGCGCTTTCCGGAGCTAATCGAATTAGTTCGAACCGGTGGAAGCGGTGGGAATGGGAGTACGGTATGGTTAATAAAACTATTGACACCAAAGATCGGGCAAAAGTTCCAACAATCATCATATCGATTTTGGAGACTCAAAAAAACTTATGAAAGTATATCACTCTGGTACTCAATATACAATTACACTTTTTTGTAAAAAAGGTATGACCTATTAGATTCCGAGGTGCCCTTTTTTGTTTTGAACACGAGCTCTTGTCACATAAGCTATCCATTGAAAATATGAGACGCTTCCTCAAGATCATTACGCAATCATTCCTGTTCAAATAAACGTGTGCCGGTTGCGCCATTCCTGTGCAATTATTACGTCTTCACTAGTGCTCACATCTGCTAGCAGAATTGCGCCATTTCGTCCTTTTCCTTCGTTGCGCAAGATGGCCCACTGGAGCGGAAGAGGTCCGCCTTTTCAAAGCACCTGCTAGTAGGGAAGAAGCAGGCGGTACGTTCAAGAAGGACACGATGGAAATGGGGATGATTTGTGAGAGAATAATTGGACCGTGATGCGACTAGAAATGATTGATGTGCTAATTAAAGGATGAGTGGGAGATAGAAAGGCTTATGTGACACAATAAGAAGATTCTTGGGTTTGATAGGTAATTGCAGTTTTGAATTTGGGAAATATAATGGTTGGTCACTAATTACTGGGAATAGACAACTAGATAAGAAAGCAGAGTTAAAGACAATGAAATGATAAAAAACTGTAAAACAGGTATCATACCACTGATTTGCCAAGTTATAGCTCTTTTAAGCATTTCAAAACCGTTTTCACAGTTGTAATTTGCAACTACCTATTTCCATCCGTTCCCTGGCACTGTGCCAAGTACTTATTGTTTGCGAAACTCTCCTTATCAGCATTTCCCTATCATTCCTGCTTTCCGTAGCATACTTCAAATTCTCTTCCTCTCCACCCGTATCAAATTTCAAATTCCCCCTCGATTTCTTTCAATCTCCCACCATAATTCATCCTGACACATGCGCCCTTCCCATCCTCCACCAAGTGAACAATCAATCAGTATAATCCGATTCCCTGTTATTAGGCAGAATTTTCATTTTATCTCTGCGAAAATCGCCAAGAGAGAGAGAGAGAGGTTCTTCATCTTCTTCACCACTAGCAGCTACCCCAAAAAGTTTGACGGATTGATTGACGTTCTGAAGTTGCAAGGTCGTTGGGAAGGGATATCTTAATTCTGGTTCGGAAATGAAATTTAGGTCATCTTGGTATGTTGGTATCCGTTTCCTTTTTTTCAGTTTCTTGGTCGTGTCATTTGTACAAGTCCATTGTGTCGTCACAAATGCAAATGGGAAGAGTGTAGCGGTCTTGGCAGGGTGCCAAAGGGGCGTGGTCTTGGCACGTTGCCAAGTCAAAGGATGAAGAGGAAAAGGCTCTTACAAAAGAAAAGCACACAGAAAAATCGGGCTCTTAACTAAAACTAAAACCAAACCCCCCATGGGGATTAGAAGCAGAAGAACACGGAAAAACAAACAAGCGGATGATTATCGGGGTCCCTTTCCCCTCTTCACCCGTCTTTTTCCTTTTCGTACACTTTATCATGGCACATCCAATGGTTGGTCTGATGAATGGATGGGTCATTGCGCAGCAGGTGCGAAGACATCTGTTGAGCAGTCGGGGATAAAGCTTGGCACGTTGCCAAGTCAATCGACAGTTGCAAATGTGCATAAACAATATGGAGAGGAGGGCATTTGAAATTTTAATTAGGGTACCGATTGGATCGTGCCGGTCAAATTAGGCACAAATACAGAACAATGGAATGGTTTGAATTGTGAGATAGATGCAGAAAACAGGAATCTTCAATTTTCAGCACAAAATGGTTTAATTCTCAATACTTCACTTCTGGATATGAATTTTCAGTTCAAGGTTCATTAACTTTGCACTTTGGAAAGCACATTTAGAACTTTAGCTCAATTGGCCAGGAATTTGAGCAGAACTTGTAGAAAACAGGATATCACTTTTCCAGATGCATTTTCAGAATACACACCCGGATCCCCGCGTCTCAATAGAATACGCGTATTCCGATTCGCACACTTGCATTTGAAAATGTTGACTCAGCTTCGCTTCCTTCTTTCTCCATTTTGAAAAGGATCGGCAAACAAATGACCGTTCCTGATTTCTGAACAAGAAACTACAGACGATCGGCGACTCATAGAAGCCGAGAAAAGAACTGGAAAATTGCTGAAAATTGAATGGAAGGGGAACTCGTAAACACGTCTAGTGGGCAGCGAGAGAGCGACAACGGATGTTGAGTAGATGGAGATGAATCAAATTTCAAAATGATAAGAGATATGGACTAATTTTACTGGGAAGATGTACGGAATGTTGGCAATTCAATGGTATAGGTCTCCCATCTTGAAATTCAGTTCCAGGCCCTGTTCTCAATGTTCTGAATTGGCGTGTTCTTTGAACAACGAGTGGCGAAGGCGAAAACAAGCCGACCTCCGAAGAAAACCGTTGTCACTCAACTGGGTACCATCGAGTGCGGACTTTACAGAATTGAGACTTTTTTACATCTATGAATAGAGGAAAATCAGGGCTATCAAAAAATGTAAAAATATCCATAGGTTGCCGCTGAGAATCTGGAGATAATTGGGGTCAAAGTTGCAAGTTAGAGTTTTGAAATGATTCAAGCTGGAATTTCAGCTCAAAGTCATTAGTGAACATAGCATGAATGTTACATAGTTGGATAGCAAAAGTCTTTGGCTACTGGAAAATATAAGTTTCATGCTGTACAGTTTTCTTATCAGTGAGATAACCCAGCGTTTCCGAGTGCATGTCATGTGAAAAATTTGATTTGGACTTTGACCAAGCTTATTTTGGTTGTCAGCGGTCAAATTTTTCCAGGATTTGGATATGTTGTAGAGTAGATCTTGGACTGTCACCCTATCCAATTTTGTGTATATTGATAAGCTATAAGTGCCCCTGTTAGCCATCTTCCGAACCCAACTCGATTCGCATTTCGCTATCTCATTTGACCGTCGATGTGTGCTGCAGGGTGTGTCCCCGCAGGGGGGTAGAGCGCGCGTATAAAAGACGAGGCGGATCTCCGCCCAACCATCACTTTCCAAGTGTCTCCCAGCCCAAGCAACTTCAAGCTTACCATGTCCGACTCCGTCGCCGTCTCCGTTGCCGCTCCGGCCGTCGCTGAGCCAGCCGCTCCAGCCAAGAAGACCGCCAAGGCCCCAAAGGCCGCTAAGGTCGCCAAGGTGTCAAAGGCCAAGACTCCATCGGCTCACCCGCCATACATCAACATGATCAAGGAGGCCATCAAGCAACTCAAGGATCGTAAGGGAGCCTCCAAGCAGGCTATCCTCAAGTTCATCTCCCAGAACTACAAGCTCGGAGATAACGTTATCCAAGTAAGTTTCCCCGAACCCACTACCCCATTCAAATACTATTTCTTCTCTTCTTCCAGATCAACTCCCACCTCCGTCAAGCCCTCAAGCGTGGTGTCGTCTCTAAGGCCCTCGTCCAAGCCGCCGGATCTGGAGCCAACGGACGTTTCCGCATCCCAGAGAAAGCCGCCGCCGGAGCCGCCGCCAAGAAGCCAGCCACCAAGAAGCCAGCTGCTAAGAAGGCCGCCACCGGAGAGAAGAAGGCCAAGAAGCCAGCCGCCGCCAAGCCAAAGAAGGCCACCGCTGCGTCCGGCGAGAAGAAGGTCAAGAAGGTGAAGTCGCCAAAGAAGATCGCCAAGCCAGCCGCCAAGAAGGTCGCCAAGGCTGCCCCAGCTAAGAAGGCCGCCGCTCCAGCCAAGAAGACCGCCGGCAGACCGAAGAAGGCTGCTGCCAAGCCAGCCGCCGCCAAGGCCTAATTACCGTCCCTTATAACCCCTACACCCCTACCTCCCTTAAGTTATTCCCCCTCTTTTTTGGAATCTTGCAAAGATCTCTATAATCCCCCCGAATAGCCAACTCTAGTTGTCTCTAAAGTTGTTAGCTTATTGTACATACACCTCTGAATTCCTCGAACCGAAATGCTGGTACATTCATTTACTCTCAAAGTTTCCTCAATAAAACTTACAAAAATAAAAAACCCGTCTTCTTTTCTACCTTCCAGAGTCTCTCCTGATCTTCGGCTTATCTTCGTTTGCTCCTTCCACTCTGAAATTCCACCAGAGCAGACACTTGGTGTCTAGTCACTCCTCCGTCACATGTTGGCACGTGTCCAAGGCGTATCGATCGGAACGACTTGGCAATGTGCCAAGGACCGCGGGCGAGTGTGCGGCCGCTTCACCCGACACCCCTCGCCGAGGGCCGGTCTTGGCAACAGGCCAAGTTTTTTGCGCAACCACCACGGCCTGTCCGCACCGCATGGGTGGTAGACGACCTCTTCAGAATGCAATGAGGAGGAAATACCGGTGGAAGAAAGGAGACCTAGGGGAACATAACAATGCAGACCGCCCGTTTGGTTGTGTTCGACGGGCGAATGGTTGGCTAGTGTTGGGAGGAAGAATGAAAGGCAGGGACGTGTTCAATACAGTCGATGTAGAGGAGAAAAGCTTCTCAAGGGGTATTGTGATCGGAGAAAGAGAGGAAGTAGTGCGGAACCAAAGGCTCTGCTGCTTTCAAAGTTACCACTTCAAGTTACTCTATTTCTTATGCAAAAAGATAAGCCCAATGCGGGGCTCGAACCCGCGACAACCAGATTAAGAGTCTGGTGCTCTACCGACTGAGCTAACCGGGCGGCGATAGACAACTTGCTGTATTGAAGTGAAATAGTGGCGACAAGTTGTTATCTCTAGTTTCTGCGCCGCGGGTAGCGTCAAGTGCTGGTTGAAGGTCACTACGAGGGAAATTTTGAGAAAATACTGCTTTATTGACAAAATGAAAAATGAATGAGCAAAAATTGGTGAAGAAGAATGAAATTGTTTGAAAAAAAAAGAATTTCGATTGATGAACAATTGAGAAAAAGCAAAAATGAAAGAAAAAATGAAAAAAAGGAACAGAGTGAAAAAAAGGAGAAGTAATCAGGTTGGATTGAAACAAGAAGAATTTAGATTGGAACAAAAGGAATTTTTAAAAAATTGTGTCATAAATATCAATTTTGCGAAATTTGCGAAATTTGCAAAATATTGTTATTAGACATTTCCGATTTTTTGAAAACGTTTTTTTTGAATTTTTGGAAAAAAATTTTGTTGAATAGTTATGTTCTGCATGGTCGGTTCTCACATGCAATCGAGAATCAAAAAAAGAGTGAAAAATAAATATTTTTGGCATGCACTGACATACAATAGAGAATTGTGAACTGGGTGCTTGTATGACGAAATGAATCGAATTTGGAGAGAAGTTTGGATGCTTGTTGACCTGGGAGGAACAAAACAATCATTTGCTTATCAAAACTCTAGATAGCTTACCATTCTATTTTGTAGCTGGAGTCGGAATCATTGAGCTTGTCCATCCGCTACTTGTGCTGGTGCTGGGGCCGGGGCTGGTGCCGGTGCTTGTACCGGGGCTGGTGCCGGGGCTGGTGCCGGTGCCGGAGCAAATGGCGGTGGCAACCCAGTGTTCTTCTCCACTTCAATATTGTTCAAGTAAATAACTATATTCCTTCCTTCTTTCCTTTGCCGAGGATTGACTCGTGTGATTCCAGCTTCTTCACGAGCCAGATCGAACGCCTTCTTGCATCGGATATGTCCAATTTTCATCCATTTCGCAATCTGGGGGATGTAGCAATCTGGCACGTCATGGTCCCAGAACATGAGCACTTGTTTCAGCTTTGTCTGATATTCATGCGAATATTCAACTGTTGAGTTGCACCTCACATTGAACCATTCGTTGGCCTGAAAGTATGAATTAAGCTAGTTTTTTAAAAATTCATTCTAGACTCACTTCATCTTCAGTCAGACCCAACTTTTTGACTTTCTCGATAAACTCAGGTTTACAATTGACTGGGGTCTTGATAAAGATGCTTTCTATCTTATCCCAAAGTTCCGGGCGAATCGAAAAGCTTTCTGGACTGATAATGCTTCCAGAGATAATGTTGCTCAGTGCTTCTTCGATTGGTGTAATTCCAAGATATGTCCTGACCATTAGGAGTCCTCTGCGGTTCCATTCGGTAACATGCTTCCTGGCTTCCTCAATCGGTATCTCTGCCCATTCGCAAGCGCTCGCAAGCACATTCTCATTTGCCATAGCTTCTCCCAATTGTAGCCATACAAGTTCCAAACGGCACAGATTGACCGGAACGGGTTCAGTTGGAATTGGTAGTCCGAGATCTGTGTCAAGTTCCGCGCGCTCATTGAACCAATGTTTTATCTGAATACCAACAATTATGGATTATTGATAGCACAATTTTCAGTCAACTTACCACTTTGAGCTCAAGATTCAACAATTGTTGAATGTGTTGGATGTGTCTTGTGGGGACCTTGTTTCTGAACATCGAATAGTACATAGCCAGTACGTGATGTTTTCTTCCCTGCAATTGCAGGCTTTCTGGTAGTTCGCATCTCATTTTCAAACACTTGTCCAGCGGATGAGACACTTCGGTATTGGGAGGGGCTTCAGCTTGAGCAGGATCTTTTTGCACTGATGACGACGTTCCTGAGGTACTCGGACCATCCGCAGGCACTTCAGTCTCTTGCCGCTTTTCGGCCGGATTGCATGCAATAACATTTTGGTCCTCGCACTCCGCAATTAAATTGTTGGCAAGCGCACGTTTGCATTGCACTTCTGTAGAATCAATCCAATCCGCAATAATTCTGATGTAGCCTCTCGGGACTTTGCCCCAGAATATAACAGCTTTTTTCAACTGCATCTTGCGTGAAAATGGAGCCATAGGCCGCATATTGAGTCGCATTGTGATCCACTCTCTTGCCTTAAAACATTTGTTAAGTTTGTTTCACACCTGAATTTGCTTGCTCAAAACTCACTTGCTGTTCATCCAGTCCTGTTTCGTCCATGACGTTTTTGAAGAATTCCTCACTCTCATAGCTACGACTGGTTGCGAACAGCCGCTCCAGGCTGTCCCAGTGGTCGTAGTACAAGTAGTTCTCCAAACTTTCTGATCTTGGGATGATCTCGTTGACGACTTGTTCGAGCGCGTCTTTGATACATTTCACCCCGAGGCAAGTCATCACTAGACCAGATCCTCTATCGTTCCATGCCGAAATGATTGCTAGTCCTTCATACGGCGAGATTCCAGCCCAACTGAAATATATGTTCCATGGCAAATCATCCTCTCCTACTAGACGAGGCATGTGCCTGGAGAACAACCAAATGGCTTCGAGACGCCGACGGAACTCCGGAACCGGGCTCATACCTCCATGCAAACCAATTTGTTCTTCAAGAACCGCTCGGTCCGCAAACCACTTTTCAATCTGAAATGGAGTTATTCAAATTTCCAAATTTCAAAGAATTCTACCCGGGCAGATCTCAGCGATGTTGCTCTCTGCATTCTTCCTAGAATCTCATCATTTAGACGCTTATTTCGGGAGAACTCCAGCTCCAGCCATCCGTGAGTACCATTCGGCAAGTGGAGGTTGTCAGGAAGGCGGCGCTGGAGCACGAACGCCGACTCGCGGGGGTCAAGCCACGTGGACAGAACTCCATCCCGACTGAAATTCATGTTTCTCAACTCCGCGACAGGGCTCGTTCTTCTGAGCATCATGGATCGTGGAGAGGTTTCTCTCAATGTTTGGTCCACGACCGTGCAATCGTCGCCAGGCACAAATGGGTCTGGACGAAGATGCCGGCTGTACATTTGAGAGTACTCTTCTTCGCTGCTGATCTGACCCATCTTCAACATCATTATTTGATCCACTTTCCGGGCGTCGATCAGAATCGTGTTCAGCTGGAAATCAATCTTTACTATTATTAAACTTGCGTGGATTTCTGTTTGTAAGTGAATCAGTTCGCAGCGTTGGTTTAGCAAAAAGTCTACAAAATGTGTCTTTTACTTGCAAGGAGGCGAGGTAGTAGTCTAGCTCTTCTGTGAATTAAACAGAAGCACATTGTATGCGTTTCAGTGGCGATTTGCCATGTAAATTTCAAAAAGTGCCTGGCTCGCTCACGTTCAATTGAAGATCGCATGTTTTAATTTGAGTAAATGGCAAAATAGAGCCTACTCAATGACTTGCACCACCGAAAAAGACAGAATAAGCCGTAAACGCATGCCCGGTTACTAAACTGGTTACTGTCAAATGGAAAACAACTTACGACGTTGATCGAAAGCCCATACAACTCTGCGAACGCTTCCTTGCGCTCCTTGTTCCAGAACTTGAGAGTCTTCACGATTTCCTTGACGTTGTCCTTGGCGTCATCTTGGATAGTCGCAATATTGCACTGTTCCTCTTCATCGTCGTCATCCTGATCTTCAGCGTCTTCTGGATCAGCTCCTAACAGCTCCTTATCGGCCTGCCTCTCCAGCGCGTTTGAGTGATTTTTTTTCAGTTGTTTATATTTCTCCTTTCTGATCTTTTTTGCCTTTCTTTTTCTATTGATATCCATATTCAAGCTGAAAAACGTGAAAATTTGATTTCAAAAATTGTAAGAAGCAATAAGAAAAAAAAGTGAGAAGCAATAACATGAATTTTCAGTAAAATCCGTGCAAAAACGGGACGTAAAAAGGGAAAAAGAATTTGAAAAGCAAGAAAAATGTGGTGGCCGAAGAAACGAAATGTTAGGCCAGCGGACTAGATAAGAAAAATAGTACGAGAAGTGAAGAGGGAAGAGAGAAACGCTGCTGCCGGTCGCTTTGCGAGGGTAAGGAGAAGGAGGCCGTTGTGAACAGAAAGGCCTCGCGAGACATGCGATAGGGAAAGAGGAGAGGAATAGAGAACATTTGGTGTGTAGGGGGCAGAATGAATTACCACCGGAAGAGAGCAAAGAGAATGGAAGGTAGTGAGCATTGAAAACCCTTATCAAAATAATTCAATGTGCTTTTAGGGCTAGTAAAGTTGAAAATATTTTCCAATTATGGAAATAAGAGACAAAACAATAAGAATCGGCTTTTTCTAGAAAGTTCTGAAAACTTGGACGTGTTAGACACTATTTTAACACAACTTACTCTTATCTTGCCACGTCATCATTTCAAAAGTCATTACACAATGGACTTGCACTCAAATAATGGTGTTCAAAAGAGTAAAATACCTGCCCGAGATATCTGGCCATCAGGGTCATTAATCCTAGACGGAACAAAGAAGAAATGGCAGAATTCAAATGGAAATCGAACAATTTGACAAGTTAGGCTGTGTGGCTGTGGTATGATACGATTGAAACGCAATCGTTGTACTAATATCTTATCACGTCACCACTCCTGATGGTTACAGAGAGTTACCTTCACAATTACACAAAAAACGCGTTTGGATTGGTGTTCATCCTCGTTAATTTATTCTAATTGTTCGAATAGGCCCATAACGTTCGAAAGATTCAAAAAAGTCTGCTAGCATACACATTCTTTCAGCTCTTTTCAAGAAACTCGTGGTTTCTCCACTCGACTGGCTTACTCGCGACAGAGAAGCGGCCCAGCGGAACGACATCCAGCTGCAAACGTTTGCATCTCTCGAGTGACCAACTGTATCAATTCAACTTTCTCAATCACCAAGTAGTTTCATTCAGTAGCTTGTCTGTATTCATTAGGGCAAATGTTTTCTAGAAGCTATGATTTAAGAAAGGTACTTGAAAACTTTGGACTGATCCCAGACCTGGAATAACTTGGACGGAAACCGAGAAAAACGAAGTATTCCCGTTGCTACGAAAAAATTGTCTTTGCGAGAACAGCCGGGTGAAATGGATAACAAAGCTAGACGCAGAGTGGGCAAAGTAACAACAGGCAATTCTACGACGTTCCTTGAGAAAAGGGTTATTCTCATTATTACATGGCATTCACTGGACCTCAGGATTCTTCATCGGGTAGCACTAGAACGACTAGAATGACCTTTGCAAGCGATTTTTTGCTTCCAACACAACAATTTTTTCAATTTGAACGGGCGGTTTACAGCCTATTCCCATCAGCACATTTTCATTAGCAATTCCTGTGAAATTCCCGGATTTTCGCTGAAAATGGACCGAGAAATAAGAGTTATCCTGTTTCGTCAAAAACAACGGCACGGCGAGAGAAATCGTCGTGTAATGGTGGAGGAGAGAGACGCAGCGTATGCGTGAAAACGACGGCCGATTCCGCACCGTTTCTTCAGACAGTGGCTTTTTTCTCCTGGTTACACGGACTTTACTGAACCTCAGGATTCATCATACCAAATCGGGTAGCACTACAATGACTAAAACGACGTTTTCAAGCAAGTTTCGATTTATAACCAGTTTTATAACAAAAATTGAGCAAGGGTGAAATAAAAAACCAATTTGTGAGTTCAGTTTTCGATTTGGATGGGCGGTTCACAGCCTATTCCCATCAGCACATTTTCTTCAGCCATTCCTGTAAAATTCCCGGATTTTCTCTGAAAACGGACTAAGAAATAAGAGTTTTCCTGATACTTCAAAAAAATCGGCACGGCGAGAGAAATCGTCGTTTGATGATGTTGGAGAGAGACGCAGCGTATGCGTGAAGACGACGGCCAATTCCACAACGCTTCTTGAGGAAGGGACTTTGTTCTCGTGGTTACATGGTTTTCACTAATCACCAGGATTCTCAATATCAAATCAGGTTGTACTATCATAACAAGAACGGTCTTTCAAAGCAGTTCTTGGTTTCTAACTAGTTTTATAACAAAATGTAAGCTAGGATAACGCAAAAACCTGATTTCTCCATTCAGTTTTCAATTTGGACGGGTGATTCACAGCCTATTCCCATCAGCACATTTTCATTAGCAATTCCTGTGAAATTCCCGGATTTTCGCTGAAAACGGACCGAGAAATAAGAGTTTTCCTGATACTTCAAAAACAACGGCACGGCGAGAGAAATTGTCGTGTAATGGTGGAGGAGAGAGACGCAGCGTATGCGTGAAGACGACGGCCGATTCCGCACCGTTTCTTGAGACAGTGGCTTTTTTCTCCTGGTTACACGGACTTTACTGGACCCCAGGATTCATCATACCAAATCGGGTAGCACTACAATGACTAAAACGACGTTTCTGAGCAAGTGTCGATTTATAACAAGTTTTATAGAAGAATATGAGCAGGGGTGTAACAAAAAACCAATTTGTGAGTTCAGTTTTCAATTTGGATGGGCGGTTCACAGCCTATTCCCATCAGCACATTTTCATTAGCAATTCCTGTGAAATTCCCAAATTTTCACTGAAAACGGACCGAGAAATAAGAGTTTTCCTGATACTTCAAAAACAACGGCACGGCGAGAGAAATTGTCGTGTAATGGTGGA
>LR539642.1:396396-427229 GCA_900536315.3 Caenorhabditis becei
AAGCAGTTCTTGGTTTCTAACTAGTTTTATAACAAAATGTTAGCTAGGATAACGCAAAAACCTGATTTCTGCATTCAGTTTTCAATTTGGACGGGTGATTCACAGCCTATTACCATCAGCTCATTTTGATTAGCTATTCCTGTTGAATTCTTGGAATTTCGCTGGAAACGGACCGAGAAATAAGAGTTTTCCTGATACTTCAAAAAAGTCGGCACGGCGAGAGAAATCGTCGTGTAATGGTGGAGGTGAGAGACGCAGCGTATGCGTGAAAACGACGGCCGATTCCGCACCGTTTCTTGAGACAGTGGCTTTTTTCTCCTGGTTACACGGACTTTACTGAACCTCAGGACTCGTCATACCAAATCGGGTAGCACTACAATGACTGAGACGATGTTTCTGACCATTTTGTGCATTCAGTTTTCTATTTAGATGAGCGATTCACAGCCTGATCTAAATAGCTTTCTTGAAACCGTAGAAAAAGAGCACAAGGTGCCCGTTTACACCGCGGGCTCAAATAGGGATCAGTCATGCTCAATTCTTCAAAAACGATTCGCAAACCGTTGTGAACCTGGTGTGTCTCGCCAAGAAAATGATTCCTGACTGAAATACAGCTTCTGAACAAGATTTTTTACTTTTTTTTTGATGAAAATTGGTGAAAATGAATGTCTTCAACAATTTCAAACCAAATTTCAGCAGTTCCCACCGATTTTTAGTGAAAGTTAGGTGTCACGTCTTGTGTGCCTGTTGATTGCCTGTGTGCCTGGCAAGCGAACACGCTGCGCATACGCGTCGCGTGGCCCTTGCTGCGGACAAGTAATCGTCGTCGTGGTCGCTGTAGGGCTCCATTGACCAATTGCCGTCCCGTCGAGACACCTTGTTCTGTCTTCATTCGTGTTGAAACTATGCCTGGACTCCCGTTCTTCAAACTTCCTGAGCTCAGCCAGGAAGCGATTCTTCAACAGTTAGAATTTCATGAATTGTAAGTATTTTATATAAAAATTCTAGAAGAACTTCTTTTTTTGTTACAAAATGCGCATTGACTGCTTCGAGGTTTTAGTTTTCGTATAACCCAAATTCAAATTGATAACCGCAGGATTTTCTGTACGTAGACAACATTGAGCGCAACTTATTGATTAAATTTGGCGGCTTTGAATTGCGTGGCAAACTCAAGAATTGTCCAGAAACGCTCCAGAGCCTGATTTTAGTATGAATTTCTGCGTCTGATATTCCAAAAGCATGCAAAACGTGGAATTTTTGAAAATTTTTGACTTTTGAGGAATCACTCCCACTAAAAATCATCCTCTTTCAGACTGAAATTCGGTCTGACTTCGAAGAAAGCCATGAAACACGCTCAGTGTCTGGGACGCCTTTTCTTCGAGAAAATGTTTGCTTCAATTTATGAGGATCACATGAAAGTTTATTTGTACAGCCGCAATCGAACTGTCAACATCACCTTCGAAATCCTCTATCATCGCGTCCTGGACAGACCGTCAGACAGACCGCGGAACGCCATCAAGACGTGCGAGTGGACTGGATTCAATGGTCAGCGTGTGGAGGAATACGAGGAAACAGCAGATGCAAATGGCAAGAAGGATTTCATTTATTTGGTGTTTCCATCGAGAGATTTCGCCACGGGAGCTCGCGAACTCCTGAGAACGATCGTGGAAAGTTTCGGAGATTCCCGAATCTATCTGACGTTTACTCCAAGGCCTATTGTCCTTCCGTTGGTCAACGACTTCTTCAAGAGATTGCCCGTGATCAATCTCAAAGTGATGTACACGGATTTCTATTGGACTCCATTGAACGGAGAGGTCATTCACAACATCCTCGAGTTCAATGTCACCGATTATCTATATATCTCGGCGAAGGTCCTCGAAGGCGTCCAGTACGACATCGGATTCACTGTTCCAGAGGTGAAAATCCAGCCGGCACATTGGGTCCATGTCAATGCGATCTTGAACTCGACCACCGCTGTCTTCATGTTTGACGAAGATCCGTACCCATCTCCCGAGTTCTTGAAGATCATCCTAAGTCATTGGATCTCAAAGCAGCACATGAAGAATTTGGTCAAACTCAGCTGGTCTCGTTGGCGAAACAATTCTCGGAATCCGAATTGGCCGGAAGGTTTTGAGGAGATGATTCAAGGATTGGGAGAAGCCGTCGTGGATGTGCAGAGTTTGAGTCGCGAGGAAAAGCAAAAGCTGTGAGTTTCCTTCTGATTGTTTCTGACAGTATCAGAACCATTGTTTTTACAGTGAACGCGAGGAGGGAGCCGGCAAGTTCATCCGCCGTGTGGATCAGCGACTGGCAGTCGTCCATATGGACACCTACGACTTCTACGTCCGCGTCATCCCAAATTGAAGATTTTTTTTGTAGTTTTGTTTATGCCTTAAAATGTTCAATGCTTCTTTCAATAAAACAGCCATGTCGAGTTCTCGCAATGCTTACTATTCTTTGAGGTTCATCTCGATTTGTCGAGAGTTTGGCGGATCCTGGATCTTCCATAGGATTTCCAGACTGCTGCTGGGTAGTTGTCTTCCTTACTGTTCAAGCTATTTGTTAGATACCGACTTCGTCACCGTTTTCCTTCTGGCAAAGCTTGCCTAGATGCATTACAATAGTGACAGGGATACCTCTTGTGTGTCTCTGAGTTGTTCGTTTCGCACATTCTCCCAGGATGCCCGATTTCATCATTCTCTCGCAGAAAAGCCAGCTAGTCTCTTGCGGCGTGCACGTAGTGTCAAAAATGAATAGTTTGGCCCAACCATCATGGAGAGAGAAGCTGCCAATAGCCGCAGAAACAACCTGATCAATCTCGAACCCTCTCAAGAAAGTGTTCGTTCTCTTTCCGCTTTTTTGGTTGCGACCACCGGCATAATCACCCCAGTTGAACAGATATACAAAAGTTTGTACACGGTACGTTCGGAAACACTTTTTCTGCCGAGATTGAGAAGATCTGGTAAGCAATCGAAGACACTTTCAGCTTTCTTTTGTATCAACACGGCAGTTCCACTTCTCTATTTTCCATTTGCACAGATGCACTCCCTCACGCAAAAAACCTTGGCACCAAGAGGAGCTGACTACACGTGACGTGACAACTCCGCCCGTAGCGCCAACCGGTCGCGTGCTACCTGTTTGCCGGCCATTTCTGATGAGTTACTGATAACAGGATGTTTCTGGAGTTTGAAAAAACTACAAACTGCCGTGTTGATACGAAAGAAAGCAGAACGTGTCTTCCATTGCCTAAGGAGAAAATATTTTCGGAATGCAAAACTTTTCTGACACTGGGAGGAATCGAATCCGCGCCCTACGTGCCTCATTCCCACACTCTGCCTACTCCTTCTCTCTTGTTCCCGAACTGCTAATTTGCTCAGACCGTTTCAAAAGTCACGCCGTCTCCACAGCCCGAACGGCCGCGGTCATACACACTCACAGACACACACACAGAATTTGTCGTTCAATAATAGTAAAGATGACAAAAATCACTAGTAGAACCCCGAAGACATGGCACACACACACACAAACTGGACAAAATCAAACTGTGATAGATGTTCTATTACCCCTATCTTGTTTTTTCTCCCAGCAATTATAGAGAGGCATAACACGTTATGAGACCTCAAACCTGAACATTCTACTGTGTAGAAACGAATTGTTTTTATCTGAATTTTTGTTGAATCTACTGTGTTTTATCTGCCATAAACATTCGGTCGTCTCCCCAACGTTTTTTATTAATTTTAATTCTAAGAGAGCTGTATGGCTGCGCTCAACTCCTCGTGTAAATTCTCTTCGCTACGAATAAGCGTACCACGTTTTATGCGTCTGTTGATTGCCTGTGTGTCTGGCAAGCGAACACGCTGCGCATACGCGTCGCATGGCCTGGGTGGCAAACGGGTAATTGTTGTCGTGGCCGCTGTAAAGCTTCATTGATTTGCCGTTCCGTCGAGACACCTTGTTCTGTCTTCATTCGTGTTGAAAGCATGCCTGGACTCCCGTTCTTCAAACTTCCTGAGCTCAGCCAGGAAGCAATTCTTCAACAGTTAGAATTTCATGAATTGTAAGTATTTTATATAAAAATTCCAGAAGAACTCCTTTTTTTGTTACAAAATGCGCATTGACTGCTTCGAGGTTTTAGTTTTCGTATAACCCAAATTCAAATTGATAACCGCGGGGTTTTCTGTACGTAGACAACATTGAGCGCAACTTATTGATTAAACTTGGCGGCTTTGAAATGCGTGGCAAACTCAAGAATTGACCAGAAACGCTCCAGATTTTAGTATGAATTTCTGCATCTGATATTCCAAAAGCATGCAAAACGTGGAATTTTTGAAAATTTTTGACTTTTGAGGAATCACTCCCACTAAAAATCATCCTCTTTCAGACTGAAATTCGGTCTGACTTCGAAGAAAGCCATGAAATACGCTCGGTGTCTGGGACGCCTCTCCTTTGAGAATATGTCCGCTTCAATTTATGAGGATCACATGGAAATTTATTTGTACAGCCGCAATCGAACTGTCAGCATCACCTTCAAAATTCTCTATTATCGCGTCCTGGACAGACCGTCAGACAGACCGTGGAACGCCATCAAGACGTGCGAGTGGACTGGATTCAATGGTCAGCGTGTGGAGGAATACGAGGAAACAGCAGATGCAAATGGCAAGAAGGATTTCATTTATTTGGTGTTTCCGTCGAGAGATTTCGCCACGGGAGCTCGCGAACTCCTGAGAACGATTGTGGAAAGTTTCGGAGACTCCCGAATCTATCTGACGTTTACCCCAAGGCCTATTGTTTTTCCACTGGTCAACTTCTTCAAGAGATTGCCCGTGGTCCGACTCGATGTGAGGTACACGGATTTCTATTGGACTCCATTGAACGGAGATGTCATTCACAATATGCTCGAGTTCAATGTCACCGATCATCTAGATATCTGGGCGAAGGTCCTCGAAGGCGTCCAGTACGACATCGGATTCACTATTCCAAAGGTGAAAATCCAGTCGGCACATTGGGTTCATGTCAATGCGATCTTGAACTCGACCACCGCTGACTTCATGTTTGGCGATAGTCCGTACCCAACTGCCGAGTTCTTGAAGAGCATCCTAAGTCATTGGATCTCAAATCAGCACATGAAGAATTTGGTTAGAATCGGCTGGTCTCGTTGGCAAAACAATTCTCGAAATCCGAATTGGCCGGAAGGTATTAAGGAGTTGATTCAAGGATTGGGAGAAGCCGTCGTGGATGAGCAGAGTCTGAGTCTCGAGGAAAAGCAAAAGCTGTGAGTTTGCTTCTGATTGCTTCTGACATAATCAAAACCATTATTTTTTCAGTGACCGCTATAATAATGAGGCAGCCGGCAAGTTCATCCGCCGTGTGGATCAGCGACTGGCAGTCGTCGCTATGGGCAGTTGCGACTTCTACGTCCGCGTCATCCCAAATTAAATAATCTTTTCAAACTTTGTGTAAGCCTTTTAAAATTGTCCAATGAGTTTTTCTATTATGCCTTAAAATTTTCAATGCTTCTTTCAATAAAATATACATGTCGAGTTCTCGCAATGCTCACGATTCTCCGAGGTTCATCTCGATTTGTCGATAGTTTGGCGGATCTTGGATCTTCCATAGGATTTCCAGACTGCTGCTGAGTAGTATGCTCACATCGTTTGAAATGTGCTGCTTGGGAGACGGAGCATCTAACGATAGCCGGGATTTCTGCTGAATTACCAGAATTATAAGCTATTTGTTAGATACCGGCTTCGCCGCCTTTTTATCTGGCAAAACTTGCCTAGATGCATCACAATAGTGACAGGGACACCTTCTGTGTGTCTCTGAGTTCTTCGTTTCGCAAATTCTCCTAGGATGACCGAATTCATCATTCTCTCGCAGAAAAGGCAGCTAATTGTAAGACAATTAACAATTTGCCGTATTCAAGATTTTTTCCAGGGAACTTTGAAAAAATACTTTTCTGGAGCCGGACAGATGAAAAAACACGCGAAGGCAAAAATATATGCATATGCCGCTGACCATGCGCACACTCACAAGGATCTTGAAAAGAAGGAACATTTCGTATGACAAGGACCATTTACGCATTAGATAAGAGAAAAAGTTAACGACCTCCTGATAAATGTGCTCGGTAGCCAGTGAACCCCACGGGAGGAACAGTTGGCGCTTTGCTGCTTCCCCAAAGTCAGTTGCTGGCTTTTCGACAGAAATTTTCGAGAGAAATCCCAAAGGAACTCATTTTCATCCGAACCAATTGTAACACAATTGAATAGAAAATTACAATAAAAAACAAGCGACATTTTTCGATTTAGGGTAAGCGCAAACTGACAGAAAGAATATGAATGTTCAAGGAACATAGAGAGGGAAAGGAACAACTCAAAGTTTCAGAGGGTTGAGAGAGAAAGAAAAAATGAAAGCGATGAAGCAATCATATATCACAGAAGCAGTTGGTGACCTCAGCTCGTCACCAACTGCTTCATTGATATCAACAACCAGAATCTTATCAACGGAGGTGCTAGTGACGAACTGGCGCTCTTCTCCTCTCATCTCAGCTCTTTTCACAATCATTTTCCCATTCTCTCTCGGTTCAGGTGCAATATCGATTACCAGTACTTGAAATTCATTTGTTATGCTTTTCATGACCGCTATCGCAAACCTATTACCTTTATTTTTATACCGTTCCTTTTCTTTTTCATCCTTTCTTATATTCGCGTTGTCGTCTGATATTTTCCTTCTTGACATTATTGTTGATCTTGCAAAACGAACAGTTGTGTGGTTCAATGAGCATGGTCATTACCCTCGAACCAATTGTGCAGTGGCATGTTCATAAGCAGATGCTCTCAGTTAATCTTTGTCGTGACGAAATGTACTTGCATCATATAAAAAAACTGGTAAAGACAGTACACTCAACAAAACATGAACAGAATACAAACCGAGACTATACATAAACTAAAAATTCCATACCATTCAATGCTATGCTTTCATTGAACTCTTTTCCGATTTGCCCTATTTGGACAAACAGCCACTGGTTGTTGAAATTTACGTTGTCAATAATCAGAACTGCAATTACATTATCACTAACCCAGGGTATAATGCGTTTTTTCAATAGTTTCTCAACTTTGTGAGGCTAGCGGGACATTGTCATTCTAAGAAGATCACGTTAACTTGATGATTGACAGCGGGCGGTTGCCGAAAAATCAGTGTACACTGAGAAAACCCCGGGAACAGATGATTTGTACGCGTTGAATCCGAGATAGCATGCCAATCTCTTCATTTCTATAAGAACCGAAGCGGGCTTGGGTTTTGCCTGGTCCATTAACATACCAAGAGCATGTGCAACTTCGAAGTAGCTAGGGCGCCATGAAAGCAAAAACGTTCGTGATTCACATTGAGACGAGTTGTAAAAACTAAGTTAAGCAAGCAAACAGTATTGAGAAAGTGGCTTCTTTAAGTTCCAACGATTCGTTTCTCAAATCATGGTCAAATTTTGAAAAGCTCCAAGCGACGAGAGAGAGAGAGAAAACAATGGAGAGCGCAGGCATAGTTTGATAGGACCACACACACACAAACAAAAACCACGGAACATGTTCGTAGGGCAAGGAGATATGTCATAACGACTTGGTTTGTTTTTTGATCTTATGAGTAAACGGGAAAAAGTGGGAAAATGCATATGAATTTGAAACTGCTCGTTATTAGAACATACAGCATGAAACTAACAAAAAAGTGAAATGTGACCTGACAGATGTTTTTTTAAGAGAAAATCAGAGTTTGGTTGCTAGGTTATCCTTTTCTCATATCTCCAAACTGCATGTGTTTCAAAACTGTCTCTTTGCGCCAATATCGCAGTACTCCAACTTGTTGAACGCACTGTCATGCGGCCAAAAACTGACACGCGCAATTAGAACCAGTCGGGAGTAATATTTCACGGGGTCAGCGCCCTGGTACTATCGCCGCCCGGTTAGCTCAGTCGGTAGAGCACCAGACTCTTAATCTGGTTGTCGCGGGTTCGAGCCCCGCATTGGGCTTATCTTTTTTGCGTTTTTCAATGATACCAGTGACATGTTTTTGACAACGGGAGTCTGAAATTGATAAGAAATTCGAATGATTTTAAACATTTTGAAGTGTGGTCTTGTGAACACCTATAATAATCTTCTGAACTGCGGGAATCCATTTCTTCTCTACACACCAGATTCCAAAAGATCAGAAAAAGTTCCTCCCACTACATACTTTATTCCCCCAACCCCCATGCATTCCAGATAGACCGCCCTGATACATTGTGCATTGTAAAGTTACTCAAGAGAAATGAGTAACAGCAGTGTGTGACATCTGGGAATTGTTTGAACTCCTGGTCAAGCATTCCTTCAGCTTTTTGTCAACAACCCCTGAACTTTGAAATGAAAGTTTATAAAATAATGACACTTTAGGGGTGAGGGTAATTATTACTAATGATGTCTCTCATTTCATCTTTCCAAACTTTTTATTCCCATTTTCTATATTTCCCCCGCTTTCCTGTCTCCTGCTTTCACTAGATTTTGAGGTCTTTGGTTTGAAACGCCAACGCAAAAACCCCTCGGCTCAAAACATGTTGTACAGTTGACCGCCTCAGAAAAAAAAACGGGAGAGAGGCAAGATGGTCATAAAATTATCAGCCCACTGTGTGTTTTTCAAATTGATTTGTTATCAGACCAGTTACCCCCAGTTGAAATGGTATGTGTATAGGGAGAGGGAGGTAGAACAGAGTTCTCAATGCTGATAAGGAATTTTTAGGTAGTTGGTGATGAACTATACTTTTTATTGAGTGGAATTAACCCCAAATCATTCTAATTTCCGGGTTTTCGAAAAAAATTCTATTTGGGTGAGCCCGTGCAACCTTCCGCTTTCATTTCCGGTTTTGAAGGTGTCCAAAATTTTATTTTAGTCTTTTTTTGTGAATTTTGATCTATGCTATGCTCACAACCTGATCCCTGTCTTCCTAACATTTCTAAAATCCAAAAAACCAGCCATCAAACCAGAAAAACACTTTTGTCTCCCAAAACTTTCGTAGGTCTCCCTCGTGATTTTTGCTTGTTTGTGTGCCGATGTTGTCCGTGAGGGCTCCAATATGTACGATGGAATTTTTTTCCCAGAATCAGAAGAAAAACGGCAAAAAATCTCGTGATAAAATCGTGTGCATTCCTTCAGCCCTCCCACCCCTATAATCAAGGTGGTTTGGACTCAGAGAACCGAAAACGTCATAATCAACGGGTTGAGTTATTCTGCGAGCATACTGTAGGTCCAGGTATGAAAAAAACATGTTGGTTAGCTATCTATTCCATTCAATCATTCTCAATTTCCTTTCTGAATCATTTTGAATCCTGAATCCCCTATTGAATCCCCTGGATTTCCTGAACTCTTATCCAGAATGATGAATTCACAAAAAAGTGCAACTATAAAGCACTTTTACCTCTAAAAAATGTATGACCTAATCGAAATACCAATTGAAGTCTGTAAAGTGCGCACAAAATCATGGTGTCCTTTCTGAAGCTTCCGTTAAGACTATAAAACGAAATGTGCAAAGAGATCAGATTTCTGGCTCGTGTTCTACTTGTAGTCCCTTAAGGTATTATTCATGAATAGCAAAAAAACTACTAGGTGGCCATGTGTTTGCAAACAAATAAAAATGGTGGTCTTGATTGCCTATTCTTATTTTTGTACACCAAAATGTTAGCTACTAGATAAAATCAAAACTGTGAAAAATGAAAATACCAACTACACTGTTCATACCGTATCCCTCCCAAAACGGTTTTTGCAACAACTACCGTAATCCTCAATGACCTTTTGGTCAATTCGACCAGATTAGAACTTTGACTTCACAACCCATTTCATTCCGTGAAAGGCATGACCTCTTGTCCCTTGAGCACATGGCCCACCCGGTTTTATGACTTGAATCCAATTAGGTTTGCTACTCCAACAAGTTCAGAAACATGTCTTTCTGAGCTTGCCTGCCTACAGTAACCTGACTTCTGTCCAACGTCTTATTTACCCCATTCCCTATCAACTTTCCGGATGACAGAACTCGTACATATGCCACCTCGTCATTTGCCTTCAAATTTGTCCACACTATTCATTAGTGCATGTCCGTATCCCACGAGCAGTACCGCTACGATTTCGTTTTGCATTTCCACGTGACCAGTTCTGATCTCTTAGGACTCTTACCTAATAGCCGTCTAGACAGAGCGTGTCAGGAGAGAATAGTTCTTCGCTGAAAAAAAGAGAAGAAAAATGAAAAATGATGTGTGATGAGGTAAAAATCAGAAATAGAAAAGAGATGGGTACATCTTTAGTATTTGAAGATTAGTATTTGAAGAATCCAGGATTATGTTTAGTATTTCTTTGTCTAATTAGTCAAACAATGCCAATCCGAACCTTGTTCACACATCGAAGACTTTCTGCTAAACCGGCGCGACAAGACGAATATGGTAACTCAATAAAGTTGCGGGAAAAAAAAGACCTCCAAGATTCGCGAGCAAAGTCCGGGGGGACGAAGAAAAACCAAGATTTGATTAGAAAAAGAGTGTTACATGTAAAGTTAAGTGGATTCTGGCTCCAAATGTCCGGAGGTGATTGAACACGAGAGATCAAGTTGGCAAAGACAAGAGCTTTGGATTTCCCGAGAATACTTGTGTAACTTTTTACGTTGTAGGCTTGATCCGGCTTTTCTTAAGATTAACAAGTCATAAAACCCCGCATGTTACATCCGGAAACCCTTCAGACCGTGAAACTTCCGGAACTCCCAGAACCCTTTCGCAAAAAAAGAAGACAAGTCCAAAACCCTCATTTTTCAAACATCTAACCAGTTCTGGCACTTTTCGCCCGTCAAAAAGAGACCACCGTAGTCCCTCGAACATCAATCTCTTCTCTTCCTAATTCTTCCCCCTTCTCTCAACTTTTTCCTCACTTTGTTCTGTGTAAGTAAACCCCAAACTTGTTACTTCTCTCCCACACTTATTTTCCTTTGCAATTCCTTCCAAAACAACTGCACTAGTTTATGATTATCTTGTTGTCCTGCCTCCAGTGGAGGCTCTCCGGAATTGCCATCATTCGGGCGGGTAGGCGGAGCCGACCGCCAGCAGCCCAAATAATGAAGATAGGGGGGAAAAGGGGCGAGCGCCCTGGCGAGAAAAGGGGCAAAAGAGAGTAAGGAGAGGAAATTTCATTTGGTGTACGCGTTTCTTTCCTCGCGGGTTCGCCTTCTTCATCATGTTTGTTCTTTTTTCAATTTTGCTCTAATGAAAATTGACGTGCCCCCATGTGGTCCCTCAGGCGTTGGCATTCGGCTTTAGTCTTATGGGCACGCAACAACATAACGTCAGGAATGCCTCTGACCACACGCCCATGTTGGTGTGGTCAGAGGTGGATTTGGCATTTTGTAGGTATAATCCGATTCTGATTTCACGTTTTTCTCTTTCTTCCCACTCTCTTTCTTTGTTTTGATCTATTTTCTTCCTTCACTTCAAACCTACTACCTTCCAGACCTTATGGAAGCTCTCAAGCTCTCCCTGGGTTCATCCCCTTATCTACCAACTCTGGCGGCTTCTTCCCCAACATCTACCGTGTCCTTCGCCTCCATGTCTCCATTCTCCGTGGCCACACCAAGCCCGTCATTCAACTTCAACTGGAACTCGGGCTCACCGGTTTCACTGGGTGTCACTGACATTTGTGACTTGAAGATGAAGAATCTTCACATCTCCACGGAGCCATTCGCCGGATTTGCTGCAGCACTGGCTGCCAACAACAGCATTGTCAATTCACTGAAACTACCAGGTAATGGGTTACTGTAGCAGCTAGGGGGGTCCCTAAAAAATGTCGTATAGCTTCCTTCATGTCCATCATAATTCATTCTTTCTCCCTGCATATTTCATCAGCATCCATTCCATTCCATTCCCTTCCATTTTCCATTCCTCCCCTCTGATCTTGTTCGCAATCCATCTCCAGTCATCCGGCGCGGCAAAAAAAGAGAAAAAAAACACTGACAAAAAGATGACATTCCGGAAAAAAGAGAGAGACGAGATGCTCGGCTCGGAACGACAGATAGAGTGCGAATGGGGTCTAGGGACCAGTGGCGAGCAAAAAATGTTGCTCGCGGAGCGCTCTCCGAGGAACTGGGCGAAAAGAAAATAGCAAAGGAAAAAGCAGGCAAAGGGGGACAAGGTTTACATGTGAATCAGTCTAGACACATTTTTTTTTCAAAGGGAATGATAAAAGAGGATGTATGTATAGAAGAAAATTTGATTGGCTGTAATGAAGGGAAGGTTCCGGTTCCTGAATGCAAAGGCAGCTTTTTTAATTCAGTTTTCATTATTTTCAGTTTTTTTTTTTCATTATTCTTTATTTTTGTCATTGCAATTTTTGCGCAAAATGTCGCGCACGAGGTCTTGCAGAAAAAAGTAAATACAAAAAACCTTATGCGCCTTTAAAGTGCTACAGTAAGACACTGTTGCCTACGAAACGCGTAAAAAACGCTTTGAAGACAATAATACATAATGGTTCTTACTGTAGCACTTTGAAAGCGCATACCGTTTTTCTCATTTGTTCGCTGCGAGACCCTCAAGATGAAATTCCAAGTTGCAACATACTATTTTCATACTATTACACTTTTTCTCACTCCCGCCCATTTTGCAGAACTGTCTCCGATCCAAGCGAGTTTGCTGCCACCCCCAGGCTCGGCGGGCAGATACCCCCGGGGCAGCCCAAAGAACCCAGTGTTGCCTCCCGTACTGCCGCAGTTTCCAAACTGTTTGGCAAACACTAACATGGCGCCACACTCGTCCGCTAATACTTCTCTTCAAGTGGATCAGACTGTGGCAGAGGTTGGAAATGCTCGGTATTCTGTAAATGTGCGCTTTTTTTAACTTTCTAGTAATTGGAATAAGATTTTCTTCTAGGGAAAACGCATTGGCCGTCCTCCAGGCACACGGAAGACTGTTACCGAGGTGAAGCAGCCACCAGTTGTTGATGAAGTAGGAACGGATGATGAAGGGGATGAAGTCGCGTGCGGCTGGAAACACTGTGACGAAAAGTTCACTTGCAAACGCGTAAACGATAAGAAAGAGCCTGAATCTGTAAGTTTTCATTTTAGGTATTCTATGAGCACGTAGAAAAAGATCACGTACTCAAGACTGCCCGAAAGTGTCACGAGTGCGAGTGGGAAAACTGCGACCATCAAACGTTCCCAGCTTTGTACCAACTGAACACTCACGTTCGCAAGCACACCAAGGAAAGACCGCATAAGTGTCCTGTTAGTTTTACAAGGTGCTTATAGAATTATTGAAATGCGGTTTTTCAGTGGGAAGGATGCACGAAGAGATACAGTCGTTCGGAGAATCTGAAGACACACATCAGAACGCATACTGGAATCAAGCCGTATAGCTGCAAGTTCCCGGATTGCGAGAAGACGTTCACAAATGCGTCGGATTGCTCGAAACATCAGAATCGAGTGCATTCCAAAGATGTGAGTACAATAGCTAGTCAGGGTTACTGTAGTTTGTCGGAATTTCGGAATCTTGTCAGACATACTGTAAAATGTCAGAATTACTGTGACTCCTCAAGATCTTGTCATTGCTACTAGCAGACTAGGTCACTGTAACAACTCAATGTTACTGTAGTTTGTCAGAGTTACTGTATCTCGTCTGGGTTACTGTAGCTTCTCAGGATTCGTGTAGTTTGTCAGGGTTACTGTAACTCACCAGAATAACTGTATTATGTCAGGGTTAGTGTACTTTGTCAGGGTTAGTGTACTCTGTCGGGGTTACTGTACTTTGTCAGGGTTACTGTACTTTGTTAGGGTTACCGTTGCTTGTCAGGGTACTGTAGCTTTTCAGGGTTTCTGTAGTTTGTTAAGATTACTGTAGCTCACCAGAATCACTATAGTGAACATGGTTACTGTAACCTTTCAGGATTACTGTAGCCCACGAGAGTCCCTATAGTGAAACTCTATCTGTCAGGATTACTGTAGTTTGTCAGGGTCACTTTAGCTTTTCAGGATTACTGTAGCATTTCCAAAATGTCACATAACTTGTGCTAGTGTTACAATTACACAATCAAACCACTTTTTCAGAAACCTTACGGATGCCTCTACCCTGGCTGCCCAAAACGCTACACCGACCCATCTTCTCTCCGTAAACACATCAAAGTCAACCACTTGGACTACAATGAGATGACCAAAAACATCCCGAAGCCATTGGTTGACCGTAAATACAAGCCCAAGATAAAGGCTCAAGAGCATAAAGAACAAGTGCTCTACCAGCAAGAGCAGGTAAAGGGTCAAAAAGTCAAAAAGGTAGTACTGTATGTTTGTTTTCCAGGCGAATGCTGCCCACCTGAGAAACCCATTCCACTCGATTTCTCTTCTCCCTCCACAGAACCTTCCACCTCTCCCATACCCAATGACTCCAGCTTTCACGAGACTCCCTATCTTGAACCCATTGGGAATCTCCCAGTTTCCCTTGATCAATCAACCCCCGTTCTTCCGTGCACCGTTAAACCCAATGCCAGTTCAACCAATGCAAACAAACTTTGGCTTTGCCCCGCTGCCAAACCCAATGCTCTTCAACGCTCTCAAGAGCGTCTTGGGTGGTCCAATGCCCGCAATGTTTGCTCCCCCGATGCAAACCCCAGTGTTCGAACCAATCTCGATTGCTTCTGAGATGGAGAACGCTGAGAATGCTGAGAATGAGATGGAAATTGATGTTGAGAGTATCTAGAGGGCATTTATAGTAACTGAAAACCTGAAAAACATTCCCAATTTAGTAACCTCGATATATTTCTGATAATCAGCATAACAGTGTCATTTAAGTTCATATTTTCAAGTCTTCCCCCCAAAAAAAGTAAAAAATCCCAAAAAATCCCAAAAAAAACGTTTTACCATTTTTTTCAAAACAATTTTTTTTCTTTTCGTACGTAACCTTATAGTTTAAATTAAGTTCTCTTTGAGTCCCACTTGTAGACATTTCATGAATCCACCGTTTCATGCTAGTTTCCCGGTTTCCCCCCGCACAAAAACCTTTTTGTAATGTGAATTTCAGAAATCCCGATGAAAAAACATTGATTTCTTTTTTTCTTGATATTTCCCAATTTTTCGTTCAATATGTCAAATCCCGGAATTTCCTTTTTTTATGTTGTGTTTTGTGTCAAGGTTACCAATTTCTCTGTCATCTGATTGTTTTGTCAACTCTGAAACCTTGAACCATCTTTAATTCCAATTTTTTTGATAGCAAACTTTCATCCGGATTTGATAAGTTAATAAAGTCGATTGCACCCACTTTCTTCTTTTTTACTAGCTTGACAAAATATTTTTCAGATTTTTCAGATCTCGTGTTTTTGAACAACGTTGTCAGCATAAACAACCAACTATAATCAGTAGTTTAGATGCCTTCCTTGTGATTAACAAAATCGGTGCAAAACTACATTTTCAAGCAATGCGTGGGTACTTGATCTCTGTGAGACATGCAACGTCACGAGGTTTTGTGGTCTAGGACAACAGATAGGTATTGTGGTTTGGTGAAAGTAATTTTCTCGGAAAAGGGGAATTCCCACGTTGCTGGAAGTGAGCATAAGCAACATGCATGTCAATGCTTGCGGGGGAAGGATTTATTCCACTATGTACTACAATTTTTACAAACAAGTTGCTGGAAGTATTCAGCAAAGTCCGCAAGTCTTGGCGCAGTACAGCTTCCGTTGAGCGTCAGTGTAGAAGCTGTTGGTACAGTAGCCATTGGCAGCCCAGGAGGAGCAACTGGAAAGGGAATTGTTGTCATTTTTAGCCTAGAGGGTTCCAAACATACGCAGAGCCGGAATCCACACAGCTAGATGTAGTGGAAGCTGTTGAGGTGGCGGTAGAGTCGGAAGAGTCAGAAGAATCAGATGAAGAGCATAGGGAGCACGTTGAGGCACAGTATTGGGTTTTGATGGCTGTGGTGTAAAATGTAGACGTGCAGAATCCATTGGCAGCCCAGGAAGCACAAGTTGATACGGAGTCAGTGCATGTTGTGGCGGAAGTGGTGGCGGATGAAGAAGAGGAAGAAGATGAAGAAGAAGAAGATGATGATGAAGAGTCTGTAGAGTCAGAAGAGGTTGTGGAAGAGGAATCGACTGTTGTGGTGTCAGAAGATGTTGAGGAGGAATCAGAAGTTGTTGAAGAATCCGAAGAAGATGTTGTGGAGTCCGAGCTGCTTGTGGTTGAAGAGGAGTCTTCTGTTGTAGAGGAGGAAGACGATGTAGTAGCCGAGGAGGTTGAATCCGAGGTTGAAGATGATGAATCACAAAGTGAACATGTTGAAGCACAGTATTGAGTCTTTTGGGCTGTGGTGTAGAACGTAGAGGTGCAGAATCCATTGGCAGCCCAGGAAGAGCAGGTAGACACGGAATCAGTGCAGGAGGTGGAGGATGAAGCGGTGGTAGCGGAAGAGGAAGTGGAAGAAGAGGAAGAGCAGAATCCACAGGAAGAAGCACAGTAAGACTCTTTCTGGGTGTCAGTGTAGAATGTGGAGGTACAGAATCCATTGGCAACCCAATTGGCGCAGCTGAAATTCATTTTCATTGTTTTCAGATTTGCCTTCTGAAAATCTTACTTTGACGCCGAGTCACTGCACATTTCAGCGCCAGCCAGAAGAATTGTCAGGAAAACTAGAGAAGCCTGCATGTTGGGGATTGGTACCATTCCCACCTTGACCCCTACTTTTAATAGTCTCACTTCCCTATTTGCACATCTGTTAACAAGTTTGACCCAGGAAACTGTTACATGTTCGCGATCATGTGAATCATGTGGGTGCTGATCATTAAAAGTTTCCACTTTTTTCATAAAGTTGTGTTTGGTCATCTGGGGTGGGGGGGATGCGGGGGAGATTTGGGAATGTGACGAATTTGAGCTTTCGGTCTCATAGTCTTTTTCTCTCATTTTTGAATTGCATGTTCTTACTATTAGTTGCAATGGTTTTAGATTTATTAATACCAAGTACAAAATCACTGTAGTTCCATGATCAACCTTTTGATCGCATCAAAAACTGACCTCTTTTCATGTAGTTCCAACTTCTTTCACTTCCTCATTCCCTGCCCTCGGTGCCCCCCGATCAAACCTTGTTTTTCTCCCGGCCCGTCCTTCGTCTCTCATTCACATGTCGACTGACCTTCTGATAATGCCGTAGTGCACTTTGACAGGTGTTTTTATGAAAGTGCAAGTGTCTGTGACGGTCGTGATCATGATCATTGAAAGAAGAAAAAGCCAAAGGTTGTTAGCAGCGATGTCATCACATAGTTAAGGAACAGGTGACGGCGGCCTTGTGGGAGAGGTGAGAACAACTGAACTTTGCTTCTTGACTATAGAACCAACCATCCATAAGAATAGATAAAACCGTCTAGTTCACTCAAACCAGCCGAACCAAAAGATCAGCAATATTCAAATAGAGGCAATGAAAGAAAAGTTAGCGGTGTGGAAAATTGAATGATTTTGAGGAGGGATTGGGACAATGCAACTTGTTTGATGAGAAACGGAAATTTGATCAATCCGAAGTTTGGCATTGAAATGTTCAAAACCAAAAATAGATTGTTTTGTAGTGCAAAAAAAGGTCCTTTAACGCCAGGAAAGCGGAAATTGGTGTAAGGTGTGAAGGTGTTGATTAAAAAAAGCAATCAAATAAGTTTAGAAGAACTTTGGCACCGTTTTACCTACAAATTGATTGAAAAAAGCAATCTACCTACTACTATGAAGTGTTGATGATTGGTTTTTGCAGAAATAGAAACCTGAAAAGTACTTTCCCTAAATGACATTTTTGTCACTGAACAGTTCAACAGTTCAATTCCACACCCATGCTAGTGAGTTGCTGATAGCCGTTTCCTGCAACTCTGCAAAATTCGTCATTGTTCCCTTGATTGATATGTCCCTAAAAAAAGTACGAAAAAGCCGATCCGATTACCAATTGATAAGCGCTGTTCCGCGAATCCTGTCAGTACCCTGTCATATCGGTTCTTTTGTCTACTTTCAAATTTCAAACTTTCTAATTGCCTTTGTGTTGAACAGTGATAAGGATAGTTTAACGATTGTAGAGTGGCACGTCAGTAGACGTATCTGATAATAAAGTTTTGTTTCAAACCGCCGAAAAACCTTCACTATTAATGCGGGGGTTACGTAGCAGAACTGAAAGTTTTATGAGTGGTGTAAACCGACAACTATTGAACCTGATCAGAAGATCATCAACTTTTTTTGTAGTTATTTTGTTTCAATGATCCCCTCACACCTTCAAAGGAGACATAAACAAAAAGAAATCCGTGTGTAATTACCCATTATAATATGGCGCCAAAGGCTTTTTGTTTGGGTGTTTGAATAGCGTCAGCTGGGCGCCAGAGGGTGTTCATGTTGTTTGCGATAAGACCCCATCGACCACAAACAGTCTTGGCTTCACATTAAGAACCTTTTTATTGTCAAGTTGCGTTGCAGAAGCAAAATTTACTAGAGGACCACTAGAATCCTTCTAAGGCGATGCGAAAGGGGGGGAGTTGAATTACAATTGCAATCAGCAATAAATATGGTAATGTGAGGTGATTCAAATACAGGACAAGACTGGTCAATGAATACAGATAGGTTGAATGGACAAAGAAGTACAGAAGGATATTTTCTCGGAAAAGAGAAAAGGAAGCGAAACGAGAACAGGGGTGATGGAGTGAGGAAGGTGAAGGCAACGGATTTCGAATTTGGCGTTGTTGAAGTTGATGAAGGTGTTGTAGATGATGGTGTTTACTGAAAAATTTGAATTTCAATCTTTTTTCCAAAAGTTTTTGCAACGCCCGAGAATGAAATGACCTTAGCCATTACTCATTTGTCAAGAAAAGTTTTGCATCTCAAGATCCGAACCCCCGATTGCGCCATCACTCACCTTGGGCTTCTTATTTCAATACAAGATGTACATTTTCGACGTAGCTGATGAGTTGTCGCAACTTGCGCTCGTTCTCCGCCAACAGCTGTTCGAAGAGGTCATCATTTATCTCGGCGATTTTTTGTCGTCTTATCGCCTCATCAAAGTAGTGTTGTTGTCGTTCCTCTCGGCAGTTCTCCTCCTCCTCGTCTTTCCGACGTTCGACCTCCTCTGGCGGTTCGATGACGCCACCCGAGAAGCCGTTCTGCATCATCATCATCTGATCCTCGTCCTCCTCGTCTCCAATGTGATCTTCCATATGATCATGCTCCTCGTCTTCTTCATCTTGCCTTTGCTGCCAACGGTAGTGCTCTTCACGCCAGTAACGCTGATGCTCCTGGTTCTGATTACCGTATTCAATGTTGATTGGCGCAGACTGCTGACGCGATCCGTCTTCAGGTTGTGGTTGACGAGCCATGGTTAGTAATGTGAAGTAGTAAATGAATTGAATAATACGCCCGGTTGATACGAGTATCGGTATGGAGGCGGGGCCCAACTGCAAAACGAATAAAGTTATGGAGGAGAGATAAGAAGGAGAAGAAGAAAAAGACGGGGAAGGCAAAGAAGGAGCAGCACTAATTAGTGCAAGGAGACGATAAGATAAGGTAGATGGGCCTGTTCGACAATAAACAAAAAACAAAGAGAGACTTGCTGAAAAAGTAGGAGAACCAAAAGGAAATCACACACCCGGTGATAACGAGGGGCTGTTCTAACTGGCCATTTGGCAACATGTGTTGCCTATACCTTGACCCCCACACACAACTTTTCCATTATCATTTGGAGAAGAAGGAGGGGAGGGGAAAGAGTTGTGCACACACACCAACAGACACTCACTTTTGCCGCCACCACTGTGGCAAAGGCCCCCGACGGGGTCGGTGGGAGGGGAGGGCAGGGCCCGCGAGACGAGCCAATTGTCAAGGACAAAGGCGGGCGTCGTCGATTTGTCTGCGTCTGGGAGATAGATAGGCAAGATCAGGACAAAATTTGGTGTGGAAAATGAACTGTTGCGATTTGTCAAAATTTGGCAGACATTGTCACCAAATGATCGCCCGAGAGATACTGTAGATGGTCGCAGAGGGATGGAAGTTGCCATGGAATTGAACAACTGAGCACATTGGCAGACTCATCCGAACGGAAACTGATCGGAAGAGCAGTGAACTTGAAAAGTACAGCATTAGAGTTTGCTGTACCCTGTGACTAAACGGAAAAGTGAGGGGGTGCCTCAAAGTTGGATGGATCCGCGATCCAGACAGTCTGCGCCGGCTATCTGCAAAACCCATCTTATCTCCCCTGAACGGTTTGGTTTCGGACACGGTTCTATCGTCGACACCTTTGCCGACATCTCTCCTTTCATGCAACGGATGAGTTCACCCGGTTTTTCTAAGATTTGCCTAGATAACGCACAGGTGATCATTATCAAGACGGGGGAGAATTCACACTTTCTTAAGAAAACAAGAAGTAGTTGACAGGACAAGCTGGTTCAGTCAGTTTCAATGTCAAAATTCAAAAACCACTCACACTTGTCTTGAGGAAAGTCATGACCGCTTCGATCACGAGATGAGACCTATGGAAAGTGCATGGTGGTAAACAGATCACGAAAAAATCAGTGATCATGAGGCAGGAAGAGACCCCAAGACTCAAAGTTCCAGATGGTGCGACAAATGACTGGCGAGGAACAGCGAATCGAGGCAAACTGGCGGTTGAAAAAATGTGTGTGTGTGTGTGTTTGCTTACTCCCGGCGCCACCTTGAACTTTTCTTCGAAAAAAAGGACTAGTTGAGGGAGAAAAAAAATTGAGAAGGAATTCTCCCTTTTTTTCAATGCCTGTCTTCTGTACAAAGTTTCTTCTGCAAGTTGTCATGTGTAAGATTAGATCCCACCCAGTTTGGGGGGCGCAATATTTCGAAATGTTTCGTATTTTTTGTCGCCCGTCGGGAAGAGAGAGGGAGGTCGCCTCTCGATTTCTCTCATCATCATCAGCCGAGCGACGCTTTTTTTCTCGGTCGCCAATGTCAGGGCAACACAGACGGCAGTTTTTTTCTCCTCTCTCGGTCAACAACCACGCAGGCACATACACACGGGAGGGCACAGATAGTAGTGGAAATACAAACATAGACGTCTCTTGAGTTTTCGCCCGTTGTTTTTTTGGCAGACTTTTTGAGAGGAAAAACAGTCGGCGAACGAACGGATTGCACGTTTGTTCTCGAGTTTTTCGGGCTACAGGTGATAGAGAAATGTGGGAAGAAAAAAAGCTGGTTTTCTTGGGAACTGAAGCTGTTTTTTCTGTTTTATAGGCTCTAAAACAAGAGCCAATTGTTTTTTCTTCAAACAAGACGAGATTGAAGTCAATTTGCATAGAGTACAAATCGTAGGCACATAAAACAGCCAGCTGATCTCAACCAAATTAGCGATTGTTTTAGGGTTACGGTAGCTGGAGCACGCAATGTTTTTTGAGGAAGGCATGGCTAGAAAGGAATGCGAAACTGGGGGTGAAGAGTTGGAAAAAAGTGCTTGTGGGATGATGGATTTTGGAACTACATATCAAGCCTCAAGGCTGAACAAATAGTGGTAGAAGCTAAATTTGGGAAGGTTGGAGGTGGAATTGGTGTTAGTTGCAAAGATATCTTATATCCAATTTTCAGACTAAAAATGCAATGATGTGAAATATTTCGTAATTTTCAATTTTGACGTACAGAACTTTGCAGTAGAAATCCAAGTAAAAAAAAAACAGAAAAACTTTTTCTCAAGAGTTACACTAAAATTTTGAAAAATGGAAGCAAAGGGAACTCGGAAAAAATTTGAAAAACTCTGATAAAATTTATTGTTAATCTGATTTTTTTTCAATTTTACGACCACTGGTTTGCATTTTTCAATTTTTTTCTTTTTTAAAAAAATTTAATAAATGTTCGGAAAATTTTTGAAATACCAGTTTTCCATCTGCCAATGGAAATGGAAATAGTTAAATTAATTTTTTTTATAAAAATTTCACTTTAAACATTTTTTTCAAGAGATTCATAGACTTTCACTTCGAAAAAGACCAAAAAGTGAAAAGGTGCTTTGCAGAAAGGCAGAAACTAATCGGAAACTGATCTGTTGGGTAACTAGTGAAACTTGAGTGCGCGTAGACAGGCGTCGCGGTGGGAGGGCATTTTTCAACTTTCCTCTCGCCTTTCCCTCTCGGGTTGTATTGTATTGTCTGCAGACATCTCAAAAGGGCATGCGCTTCTGTTTTCTCTTGATCAAAACCGGTTATTCAGGCAGACACTGTCGGCGTCTTTTTAGAAGTCGAAATCAAATCTGTCAGATGAATTTCATGGTGATAGTCTGATTGATAGCTGTCTAGCCTTGGTTGTGTCTTTTGCAGGAAAAAGAAAAGATTGATAAAAAAGGGAACATTGTTAAAACAGATAGGTATCTAGTATCTAGGCCACACCGGCAAATCACCCAAAACCCAGTGCAACACAGCCTGCAGAATGATTGTGAGAGATAGGTGATTTTTCAAAAAGGTGGAAAAAGATGCAACAGGGGTTGGTTGGTGGGGGGGGAGAGTAATAACAAATGCTTGTGTTCCGACACCGACTGGTGAAAAGAGAGAAGAGATAGGAGATTGATGACCCTAAGCGATTGGTGAAAGGGAGAGATAGGGCACACGCACCGCCGACGGATCAGTCGGATTTGTCGGGGGCCCGTTATTATTGCTTTTTGTGAATGGAGAAATGGAAAAGGGCACGGGTTTATGGCAATGTTGCCAATTGTTATGGTCAGCTCATAAAGGTGAGGGCATGTTGCGAAATTTTATTTATTGCGGTTCGGATTCAGGGATATTGCTTTATCGAGGTTTGTTCAAGTTACAGGTGGAAACCGAAAAATCGAGAGACGAAAATATGTGTATTTTGGCCTGTTTTTGTGGCGAGACCCAACCCGTTATCATAGCAAAGAAACCGTTAAGAAAGCCAAAACAAAAGTGCAGAAAACTTCAAGTTTTGCTTTGCCGCAAGTTCTCAACTACTCAAGTGTCTTGAATTTTGAACTTGTTTTCTTACTTCTCCCTATCTCTTTTTCTTAAGTGGTTTGGGTTTTTAAAGAGTTTTTCACTCTTAGAAGGACACCAAAAAGTAGGAGACAACAGGGACTGCTAAAAGAAACGATTCTCTCCCAGAAACTGTTTGTTTGCCCCTTTGTTTTTCCAATTTTTCGCATGAAATGGTCGCCCCCGCCGGAAATGAGAAATGACGCCCACTACCATTGTCTAGAGGTGTTTCTAGAACGGAACATTTGGAAATGGTTGTTTGGTCTGTCTGAAATATCTGGAAATTCTGAAAAGTCTGAAAAACAAGGAGAAACAAGTGTTTTTTTAATATAACAATTTATTTTAAAAAAAATGAAAGACAACATAATCATAACCAGTATGGCGGGAACTTTTTGGATTCAATCTGAAAAAAAATTAATTAAGAAAAGAGACAAAGTTCCTTAACTCACTTCTCGTCCTGTAGGAAACTCGATGCATCCAACGCTCACTCTTATCAAAAACGTTATCAAAGCCCTCCCGAAGTCTGAAAAATGACTAATGACGACATTAATGGTTCAATGGAACTTACTCAACGAATTTTGAGGTTTTTCCTCAACATCCTTCTTCGCTTCGAATACTTTTCTTGATGTCTTCTGTCTGAAAATTTTCACATTTTACAACGAAATTCTCAAAGGTGTTCACTCACGGCAGATCCGCTTCTTGAAGTCGAATTGAGCTCGATCTGTATCTCCTATGAGCTGGGTGATTGCAACTAAATTCATTATTTTTCTTACAAAAGTTCAACTAATAACTTACGATTTGCTAACAAGACCAAGGCAGATTGGTTCATGGAGATCAGAATGATGAAATAACAAATATAATAATAAATAATCAGAAACTTCAAAAAAATCAGGTTTTCGGGAAGCAGAGCTTCCCAAAAAGCGGCCGACTTCAGTTGGCCATTGCAGTTAGAATGAAGCTGCTCCTTTGCATTCACCCCCAAGACCGAGAGGAAAGAGTGTCCAGACAGTGAAATAAGAGCGGCTCCGTGCGAGGAAGTGCTGGGAAGCAGCCCCCATAGCACAATTTATGTAAGCGAGAGAGTGTGCGGAGGTTGGAGGCAAACGCTTTTGACGCATGCATAACAAATGTGCCGTCTTGAGACGTGAAACAGTGGAACATTTATTCTTTGGGAAAAATACATGAATTCATTATTCGTTATCTGGCGAGTAGTAGAACGGGGTGAACATTGCGTCTGCTGGGATGCTTCCTTTTGGTGCCATCTTCAACACAATTTGGTCGGCGCTGCGGATCCAGATAGTAGAAATGACCTTCTTTCCTTTGTAGACAGGGCATCCGCCGTGGAGGGAGAGCTGTTCCTGAAATTTGTGACTTTTTACTTGGTCTCTGGGTCTTGGTAATTATCATACCATTGACAAGTCCCCTTTGATATTGAACCAGAAAAGTGCATCTCCTGCTTTCGGTCTGGCAGCAACGTTAAGGTACGGGAAGATAGTTGCCCCTCCTTTTTCAGCGGTTTGGAACACCATGATGAGTGTTGCAAGGCGGTTTCCCATCTTCCTAAGCACAAGGTCTTGGTATTCATAGGGAGTTGTGATGAAGTCATGGTGAGGTGCGTAGTGACCACCGGGAAGGTAAGACAGAGCCTGAACCAGTTTTCAGAAGGTTATTGGTTTATGGGGCATTACCAGTTGAGTTTCAGCATACTCAAAGTCAATCTGTGGGAACATTGTCTCAACGGTTGCCATGACACTGGCAGCTTCTTGGTGTTTGGTGTGATCAACTCTGGTGCCATTGGCGACTCTGACGTAGTTCACAACAGCTTCCCCTTTTTCATTTTGAACCTCCTAACAAATGGCTTTTGGTTAACAAACAAATGCACGTACTTGTTCCGACATTTCCAGTTTTTCTAGCATTTTCAAATAATCGGATACTTGTTTCTCGGTGAACAGGTCTCGATAGAGAATAACACCAGGGATGCTAGAGAGAATCTCGATTTTTACAACCTGCATGTTGTGGATGTAGGTGAAGCAGATTGCGGCTGGAAATAACCATTTCTGGGCTCCCGAACACGTCACCTACTTTTTTCGTGAACCCAGTTATTATCCACAGCCGGGTCATTGCAGAGCTGGAGATCTCTTTTGTCATACTTCCAGAACTCTGCGCCCTTGAACTCGCTAGGGTCAGTGTGTCTGATAGCTCTCAGCGACTCGAACATGATCAGACCTGACATGAAGAAAAGGCAGAAGCAAACATTGACATAGACAAGACGGGCAATAAAAACCGAAGTTCCAGGCGGCTCGGGAGGGGCCATCCTCTTCTGGAAATAGGAGATTGAGAAAATTTGGTTAACAGGAACTCAGGGGTGCTATGAAAATGAATGGGAAAAAACTATAGTGCCGACACTAATCTTCCTTCTGACCGTAAAGTCTTCCATTTCCCCGATTTGTACTACAATCGAAATCTATACGATTGGCATACAAATTTTCAGGGAAATCTTGGTCAGAAGGAGAAGAAATGAGCCAGCATGTACTCTGTCAGGTGCTGGTTGCTATGTAGTACTCCCCCCAACGGGCTTCAAGGGTATAATTTGAAAAAAGGAGAAGATTTATTCGTTTCGACATTTTCATAAGAAATCGGGCAGGCGGTAATAATTCATCTGGGTAGTCATGCCCTCGAGACAGAGAACTTTGTCGAATCCAATAAGAGCTGTGGAGTAGAAGGCATTGGTGGAGGAAAAAAATCTGGAACTGAACTGCAGACTCTGAAAAAGTGCACCTGTGTGAAACTTCCCATGACACTGAATCGAACACTGCTCAAAGTTCGCTGTACACAATTTCACCTTACATTACTTCGAGGCAATCAACCCTGGTTTGGGAGAAAGTTCTTTGTAACCTGTTTCCAGTCCCTTGAGCAGAAGTTCTCCGTGATATCCTTATCCTCAAGCTCTTTGCAAGTCCCTCGACGCCCAGAGAATCCTCCGACACACAAAACCAAATTGTGTTGAGTGCTGTGAAACTCCACAGAACATTTTTCATTGAAAAGCAGAGGATGACGCCAGCGAGTAGAACCAAGTCGTGCTTCGCAGGAAATTTGACAAACAAAAAAAACCCTCGAATCAGAACTTTGAAGCCATAATGAACGAATTGAATGAAAATTTCTTTTTGTTCCGAGTCCTTCAAGTAGAAGCTCTCTATGATATTTTCAAGCTCTTTGAATGTCCCTTGACGCCCAGTGAATCCGACACACAAAACCGAATGATGTAAACTGCGATGAAAAGCAACCCAGTCAAAGAACCGCTCTTAAGAAAATATTTTATTGAAAAGCAGACAATGACGCCCGCAAGTAGAACCTAGTTGTGTTTTGCAGGAGATCTGACAAGCAGAAAAAAGCCCGGGAAATTTGAACTTTCAAACCAAAATTCTCAAGAAAAGTTTTTTCTAACCTCTCTCTAGCTCCTCAAGTTTTTCATTCGTGATTTTCACATGTCTTTTGCAAATTCATTGACTCCGACAAACAAAAAAAACTAAGTTGACTGTGATGAAAAGCTATTCAATCGAACAACTGCTCCACAACGGCTAAAACAGATGATGACAGCCGCGAGCAGAACCAAGTTGTGTTCTGCTAGAGAACTCACAGGAAAACAGCCAACTCTAGTCTTCCCGGTCAATCTGAACTTTGAAACCGAAATTATCAAGAAAAGTTCTTTCGTACCTTTTCCCAGCTCCTCAAGTTTTTTATTCGTGTTTCTAACATGTCTCTTGCAAACTCTTCGACACCGACACACAAAACCAAATTGTGTTGAGTGTGATAAAAAGCCATTCAGTCGAACAACTGCTCCACAGAACATCTCTCATTGAAAAGTAGAGGATAACGCTCGCTAGCAGAACCAATTTGTTTTCTGCTAGAGAACTCACAGAAAAATAGCCAACTCTAGTTTTCCCGGTAAATATAAACTTTGAAACCAAAAAAAAAACTTTCTAACCTCTCACTAGCTCTCCCAAATTTATCATTAGTGTCTCTTGCAAACTCCTTGACGTCCGACACACAAAACCGAATAGTGTAAACTGCGATGAAAAGTAAAAGTCAAACAACTGCTCCTCAGAGCATCTCTCATTGAACACCAAAGGATGAAACCCCTAGCTTACTGTAGTAGTAACACACCCACAAGAAAAACCTAGAACCGGCAAACCGAAAAAGTTTGTGTATTCCCAGTTAATCTTAACTCTGAACCCAAAAAGAAAACGGTTGATCAGAGAAATGTTTATTGAAGAATCAGTTCTTGTCTTCTTTGTCGAATTCCAAGCTTCGTGCAGTGTTACATCAATTTTGTTCGCAATGATCTGAAAACATGAAATTGTTTTGATTTATTTGAAAACGCGTTGAACACTTACCGTCCTTCTCTGCCATCTCGATAGCGCAGTTCTTCTTTCTTCAACATCGACTTAATTGATAACTTCCAACATTTCCTATAGAGGAGCCTGAAAAAAAGAAAAATTATATTCGTGTTAACTTCAACCAACCGGTCACTGTACTCTTGCGTCGACTATCAGTTTTATGAAACTGCCTCACTGAAAAATTGAACAATTTTGGAAAGGAAAGATTAGTATCACAAACTTCGGAAGGGAAAATAGCAATCTACAATCACCGAATGTCCTATCGTTCGTATGGAAGATTGCTAGACGGTCTGTTTTCGTCTTCTGAAATTTTCAATCATTTCAATTCAATGATCACCGTACACTTACCAAACTCCAAACGTCTTGAAGAAATTATAATTTGGAAGAAATAATAAAAAAGATAAATATACAGTTAAGAAACTTCAGAAAACTATGAATCCGAGAAGACGAGCTTCTCGGAAACAGGCCTACTTCTGTAGGCCGTGGTTGAGTGAATGAAGCGGCTCCATCACAATCGCTCCCTAAACCGAGAGATGAGAGAGTCTCAAGAAAGAGAGAGGAGCTGCTCTGTGCGAGGAAGTGCTAGGAACAGCACCGATAACACATGGTGTAACAAAAAAAGAAAGAGTGTGTGGGTTGAGTTTTCAAGATATGAATTGGCGAAGTGTGAGAGGAAAATGCCTTTGAACAACCCCACACAAGAAATTTCGATGGGGTAACGTAACAGGGATCGCCGTTGACAAGCCAGTACCTTGAGAATCAGTTTCTGCAAAACTAAAAGTATATGGCACAAATGACACATAGTTCACTATAGAAAATCGGGATCTGTTCGGAAAAGAGGAAAATAAAATCATAGTGCGGGAAATACCAAAATAAAGAGGGAAATGAAACAACTGACCCAAAATCTGTACTCAAGTTTGTTTTACACTCCACAAACACGTGTCTTTTCATACTGTTATCAGTTTTCATTGTTCTCTTCGTTTTGTTGTTCACCATGTTTGTTTCACCTCTGTTGGCTGTCCAAGGAGGCTAAGATGGAGATTGGAACAATAATCTCAATTAAACTTTTTGTGACCGAAAAGTGAGTATATCCCGAAGTGAATTTAGCGGAACTTTTTTTTTCAGATTTTACATCTCTCTGCATTCACAAGAAGACCCCACCATCATCCCGCTAGCAATCATTGTGGACCCAGAGAATGAAGTGCGTTCGAACACGCTGAGGGCATATCCTTCCGTGGAGAAGTTAGCGTGAAGCTATGCGAAGTGGCACGACCTGTTGCACATGAGTCCGCCGAGCAGAATGAATCTAGTGATGCAGGGGATTCTCAAGAAAAACAAAAAAAGAAGAGAATATGTAATTTTTCATTTCTTTCTATTCATCATGCTTTTGATTTTCATTTCTGTTTACCATTTATACAAATAAAAAGTTTTTGAGAACGAACATGGTGAACAAAACAAAGATAAGAATGAACAGTGAAAAAAAAAACACTTGAGTACAATTTTTGGGGCAATTGTTTTATTTCCCTCTTTTTTTAAATTTCCCACACCGTGCCTTTATTTCCCCCTAAAAACTGAATTTCACCCTTTTCCGGACAGAGCCAAAAATCGACCACTCTGAATCAATTGTACCTACCCTCACTTCATTTGGTGATTGCGGCTAAAGCACTCTGACAGTTGAGCAACAAAACTAAATTAAGCACTCCCAGGAGAAGGTGCTGCTCAATGAGCACAATGCAACCTTTTTCATGTCATAGTTAGTTTCTAATGAAGAAGTTCCAAGTTCCCATTTCCCAATCCCTTAATCTCTCTCGAACTTGTGGACGCCAGAAGATCCAAAACAATTTCCGATCTTGTGACAGAGTTCTTCACTGATCTTTTCTACCTGTTCTCTTGCTTTCATCTCCAGGAAACGTGTGATGGGATAACACATTCGAGAGCACGGATGATGTTTTTGAGAACAACTGACTAGCAGAAACAGAAGGAAACAGCCAACATAATCCCTCTTTGTTAACCTCCACTATTTGGAAAAACAAAGAACAGAATGATTTTTAAGAGAAACATTTATTTTTTAAAAAATGACGGAACAGGTTTACCGCTCATGGATTCTTGAGATTAGGGAGATGATGATCGTGGATTGCGTGTCCTGAAAAAAATAGAATGAATGTCGGAAAATTGAATTAATGAGTTTACCGTTGAGATTTTCTTGCCCAAATTAGTGCTTCCTTATAAGTTTTCGATGTTTTTTACGCAGATCTGAAAACAAGAAATAAATTTCATTAAAATAAAATCTCTCTGAAAACTCACGGTATACATACGGCTTGTCGATCTGCATCTTTCTGAGGTTGTCATAGAAAAACAAAATCATTGTTCAACCCTGAAAAAAAACAAATGTTAAATTTCTGGGACTCCCAACTTACATGTCGTCATAATATTGACTTTTCATTTACTTTTGGCTTCTGTCCTCACAATCTCAACTACACGGTCTGATAGTGTCTTTCATCATTTTCAAGAGCCTGAGCACTGTGCTTGGATTCAGGAACTTCAGATTCTCTGAGAGTGTCTTCTGTAGCTGGTGTGATGACTGAAATTTAAAAAAAAAACTATCTAATTTGAAAGTTATTGAAAACTTACCGAACTCATACTTTTCATTAACTCCTTTAAAGTAATCAGTCGCGACGTTATCTCTAATCACATACAACTCATCTTTCCCGCTGGAATTAATAAATATAACCAACTTTTTCTGGGCTTCCGACTCACCATTTCTCATTCCGTGATATTCCAATTGTCAAATTGACTAGAAACAAATCAAACAATAATAAATAGCAATAACTTCAAAAAAATAAGAATCCGAGAAGACAAGCTTCCCGGAAACGGGCCTACTTCTGTTGGCCGTGGTTGAGTGAATGAAGCGGCTCCATCACAATCGCTCCCTTCACCTGAGAGATGAGAGAGTCTCAAGAAAGAGAGAAGAGCGGCTCTGTGCCAGGGAGTACTAGGAACAGCACCGATAACACATGGTGTAACAAGAAGAGAAGAAGTGTGTGCGTTGAGTTCTGAAGATAAGAACTGGCGAAGTGTAAAAAGCAAATGTGCTTTTGCACTTTCAACAACCCCCACTTTAGTATAAACACTTCCCTTGTAAGCAGTCCGGCATGCAAGGATTGGAGCACTGTGACAATGACAGACATCACCTCTAATCGTTTTCTATCAAACCTGAAGAGAACAGAAAAGATAAAACAAAATCATTTATTCACAACATAAGTTCGAAGAGATTCAGAAAAGAAAAAAACAAAACACAATTTATTCAATTACAACAAAAATGGTTTGGATAGCATGTGTGGCCCTAAAGAGGGCCGTTGGGTTCGGTGGGGTTGTATGAAAACGGGGGTTGATAATTGTGAAATTATCCTCCGAATCCGTACAGGGTTCTTCCTTGGCGCTTCAGAGCATAGACGACGTCCATGGCGGTGA
>LR539642.1:433369-465238 GCA_900536315.3 Caenorhabditis becei
TTCAGAGAAATTTTTATTCAAAAAAAAAAGTTCATCTGCTCATCAAAACAATGTGGTCTTCTGAATCCTCAGAAGTTTCACAAAGGTCTCCGATCCTTGGGAATCCGTTAAAGTTCACATAGCTCCGGAACTCTGCCATCAACTTGTCATCTTGCTGAAAAACAACAAAAGAATTGAAATTTGTTATTTCCAACTCACATATTATTGTACCCAAGTTCTCTGCCTGCAGGAAGTCATTGGGCAGCTCTCCAAAACTTCATCATCTTGTCCTCCCCAGCCAGTTGGATCCATGTCGAGGCTTCCAGAATCATCATCTTCATCGCTTCAGCTTCCGGAATCCCTCCCAACTTCAACGAAAATGGATCTTGCTGAAAAACAACAAAATTATCAAAATTTAGAATTTTCAACTCACATATCATAATACCCAAGTTCTCATTTTGAAGATACTCATTGGGCAGCCTAAAGCATTTGTTCCGGTGAAGATTGGAAGTTTTCAAGTTGAGACGCCCGGTAAGCATTGTTCCTTCGATAACTCATCTGTAAAAATGACAAGTTTGAATGTTACATTCACTGTGGACTCACCAAACTTCCAACCTCCATTTTGATGCCCAACTTATCAGCAATGACTAAAACTTTTGAATAACTCAATTTTTTCTGGAATAAAGGAAAAATTTGATTTCAAAAATATGTTGAGATTCTCACCTATCATTGATTTCTTTAACCAAAAATCCAAAGTTGTAAAAAATCATAAAAAATCATAAACATCAGAAAAATAGAAGACAGGGGCCTACTTCTGTGGGCCGTGGTTGAGTGAATGAAGTGTCTCCATCACAATCGCTCCTTCCACACAAGAGATAAGAGAGTCTCAAGAAAGAGAGAAGAACTGCTCCGTGCGAGGCAGTGCTAGGAACAGCACCGATAACACATGTTTGCAACAAGAAGAGGGGGAATGTGTGCGTCGAGTCCTGAAGACAAGAAGTCACAGAGTGTCGGCGCCAAATGATTTGTTGCACTTTCAACAACAGCCCACAAATGATCACGAGACGGCACAGATATTGCATGGAAGCGGAGTACATAGCTCAAATTGTGCCCGAGAACGTGTTCCGATAAACCTTTTCCTACTTTTCTACAATCTAGCAATCCCATAGATAGACGAATGTCTTTTCGAAAAACAAAAAAGACAGCAAAGTCGTATTCGTATTTAAGTATTTAGAAAAAGAATCGATAAGCAGAAGAAAGCAGCAGACACGCTCAAAGTTTCCAAAACCTGAAGTGGGGGACCGTCACGACGGCTACATCATGAGATGACATTATTTGGACCACACCCATAATGTTTTCTTCTGCCAAGCTTCAATCTTGTATGTTGTCTTTATCCAAGCCTTTTCAATATGTATGTTTATATTCCCAAAACATTATATAGTGCCTTCCCTTCTATCGGTAATAATGCTCTGATAATTGAAGTTTTCTTCTATTTTGTCAATTGGCGACCACGGCAGGATCAAATCCACTTGCTTGGACGAAACGGGTGGGCAGTTGTGCTGGACCGTTGTGCCACATCATCAAACCATCCCCGAATTGTCCACGGACGCCAAAAGGAAACCTGGATATACATACTCGATGAGCAGTTGGTTGTACCTGCATATCCTGCGGATGCGCCTCCTGTGCTTCTTCGTGCATATTCTACCGGACATTCGCCACAGCTGCCGGCTCCAAAGCATGTCGACTGTCCCGATGTCCCCAGTGGCGCTCACAAATCGAAGTCCTCATCGATAATGACAAACACCTTCTTCTCACACCTGGTCAAAAGGTATCAACTCGGAATAACTTCAGCATTCACGTCGACGCCTACTCCGTCCCACCAGTCAACGTCCACACCCACACCTTCCTGCAAACTACTGATCAGACAGCGGTAACATCAGCTCTTCCTTCGTTAGGGAGAGGGCCGATTCCCGGAACACTTGGAGATCTACAATGCAAAAGCGAAAGAGATGCACTGGACTTTCGATGCCGCTACAATGAGAATGCTAGCAACTGTGTGCCACAAGGAACGAGAGCTCATTGCTTGTGCCGAGCGTCCGATATCAAAGAAATCATCAAAACAGGAGTCCTACCACAAGAAGCGGACTACTTGAAGCTTCCGGAACGACAGTATCTACCAGAACGTTCTCTCAAAACATTGCGACAATCCAATTGGATATCCAGAACGCCACCTTCAATAACATAATCGAACCCAAGAAGTGCTACGTTCAAACCACCGAAGCGGAGTTGATGGGATGTTACTCATGCTCCAAGGGAGCAGAAATCACCCTCGCCTGCCTTCCGGAAAACTCTGTTGAGTGGTACCTGGCCACCCTTCACTGTCAGCACCTCACCACTACCATCAACTCAGGACTGCCTCAAACGCGGTTGCTTCACTCTCCCTCTTCGATGGTGAACTGGACTTGCCAACTCGACTGTGGAATCCCAGATGAGTTCTATATTCTTGGTGAACTAAGCTTCCACTCTACGTTAGACGAAAACGTCATCATCGACTACTCATCAGCATTCCTACTCTTATCATCGGACAAGAACCCGTTCGAAATCGTAGGAGAGTTCATCTCCGGACTGTTCGGAACGCTATTGGGATGGTTTTACAAAACCTTCGTTTTCATTGCCGTGTGTTTCTTCATTTGCTGTTGTTGCTCTCGAATCATCAGCAGAAGCTTCTTCTTCCGCCTTGGGAGTTTCACGACGGTTACGTCATGAGAAACATCATTTGGACCACACCCATAATGTTTTCTTTTGCCAAGTTTCAATCTCGTATGTTGTCTTTATCTGAGCTTTTTTAATATGTATGTTTATATTCCCAAAACATTGCCTTTCCTTCTATCAATAATAATAATAGAAGCTCTCTTCTATTTTTCATCCGCTAAACCTAAAGAAGTGAAACAAAATGAACAAGTTGCTAATTCAGAGAAATTTTTATTTTAAAAAAAGTTCATAGCTTTGCTCATCAAAACAACGTGGTCCGATGCTTGTCCGACTGCATTGCAAACATTCATCTCCCTTTCCAAACTAGTCCTCAGAATCTTCACAATTTTCAAAAAGGTCTCCGATCCTTGTGAATCCATTAAAGTTCGCATAGCTCCGGAATTCTGCCATCATCTTGTCATCTTGCTGAAAAACAACAAAAAAATTAAAGTTTGGAATTTCCAACTCACATATCATTGTACCCAAGTTCTCTGCCTGCAGGAAGTCATTGGGCAGCTCTCCAAATCCTCATCATCTTGTCCTCCCCAGCCAGTTGGATCCATGTCGAAGCTTCCAGAATCACCATCTTCATTGCTTCACCTTCCGGAATCTCTTCCAACTTCAACAAAAATGGATTTTGCTGAAAAACAACAAAATTATTAAAATTTGTTATTTCCAACTCACATATCATTAAACCCAAGTTCTCGGCCTGAAGGAAGTCATTGGGCAACCTTCAATAATTCATCTGTAAAAATGACAAGTTTGAATGTTACATTCACTGTGGGCTTACCAAACTTCCAACCTCCGTCTCTGATCTTTGTGTTAGCCGCAATCTTTTGAATGACTAAACAATTTTTATCCTGGAATTTGAGGAGTATCAAACAACAAAAACAGATTGAGATTTTCACCTATCATTGATTTCTTTGACCAAAAATCCAAGAGTTGTAAAAAATCATAAAAATCATAAACATCAGAAAAATATAAGACAGAGGCCTACTTCTGTGGGCCGTGGTTGAGTGAATGAAGCAGCTCCATCACAATCGCTCCTTTCACCCGAGAGATAAGAGAGTATCAAGAAAGAGAGAGGAGCTGCTCCGTGCGAGGCAGTGCTAGGAACAGCATTGACAGCAAATTGTGTAATGAGAGGAGAAACAGTGTGTGTGCGGAAAGATAAGAACTGGCGAAGAGTAAGCGGCACATGTTATTTCCCACTTTCGGCAGAAAGACACATTTATTGAGAAGAGAGAAAAATTATAACTTATAGTCTTCTGTGGAAGTCGCCAAGCATCGCTGTTGCTGGAATTCTACCCCTGGAAACTGCCTCCAAAATTTCTGATTTCTACTGCGAACAAAGATAGTGGAAGTTATTTTCTTCCCTTTGTAGACTGGACACTGCACAAACATCATCAAGTCATCCTAAAATCAAAATTAGTTCAATTCAGTTAGCTGCTATACTAACCTTAACACTATCCTCCTTCATATTGAACCAGAACAAGACATCTCCGGGATTCGGTTTCACAATGATATCGAGGTACGGGAAGATATTGGCTCCTCCTTCTTCAGCAGCTTCAAAGATCATGTAAAAATTGGCAAGACGGTTTCCAAGCTCTTTCACTTGGTGTGTAGAAGTTGTTTTTATGTAACCGTGGTAATATTTGAATTGGTTACCCGGCTGGAAAGATTGAACCTGAATACATTCTTTGAAAACCCCACATTTCCTATGGGTTTACGATTTGCTCAGAACCGGTGAATGTTATCTGCGGAAAAAGTTCCACAAGTGTTTCCTGAATACTATCCGCTTCCATGTGGTCCATATTACTTATATAAAGTGTCTGGTTGTTTCCCTGATGTTTCAACATATTGAAATAATGTTCACACTTCAAATTATCCTAACGTACCTGTTCAGAAGAATTTATGTCTTTATACATTTGAAGATAATCCGAAATTTGTTTCTTACTAAACACATCTCGATAGATCATAACTGCTGGGTAATTGGACAATATCTCAATTTTCACCATTTCCAGTTTTGTAGGATGCAGGTGAGTGAGACAATATGTATCTATATCCAATCGTTGTTTAATAGTTTTGGGAAACTACTCACTTTCCGCATGTACCCAACCATCATCCGGGTTGTCACAGAGTTCCTGAGGATCCGCGCTAAATCTCCAGTATTCTAGTGTACCAAGTTTGCCATAGTCAAGCTTACTAACGGTTTCTATTGTTTGGGTCAAGTGCCATTCACACAGGATTATCATGAAAGTAACAATCACTATTGTTTTTATTGCCTTTTCTTTTATTACATCAAATTTTGAGTTTTTCACCATTCTGAAATGAAAAATTAGAGAATTGCAAAAACGGGGTATGTGAGAAGCTGTGAACATGCAAATGATAGTGACAAAATGTCCAACAAGGTTCTAAATCCAAAACTAGTCAGAAAAAGTGTAATGTTGGTAGGAAGGAGCTGGTTGCTATGCGTACACTCCAAAGGATCGGGCCAAACGTATAATTAAAGGTTTATTACTTGAGAAATGCTCACAGCAAATATAAATAAGCACATCTTGGGTTTAGTCGAACATGAGACCTGCTGGAATGCTCCCCTGACTAGCAATTTCAAGAATCGGCTGGAACCTGCTTCGGATCCACAAAGTCGAGATAACCTTCTGGCCGGAATAGATGGGACAGCCACCGTGGAGGGATAAGTCTTCCTGAAAACAAAAATGTTCATATTTCAAAGTTGTCTAGCTTTACTTGTGTTAAATCCCCCATCATATTGAACCAAAATATCCCATCTCCTGGATTTGGTCGAACCACTGCTTGAAGCTCTGGGAATACAGTACCACCACCTTCTTCCGCTGTTTTGAATGCCATGATAAGGGTCGCCCATCGGTTACCGTAATCCTTCATAGAATCATTTCCTGACACAAACTCGTCATCCAGATAGTCATAGTGAGCTGCGTAATGACCACCAGGGCCGTATTTTAGAGCCTGAATGTGCAAGAAACGTTTTTCAATCTCTACGACGTGACTTACTGTCAGTAACTCTGAAGAATCAAAATTGACATTTGGAATCCGTCTCCTTACAGATTTCACAATATCCTCAGCTATTTCAAAATCTGTGTCTGGTGTTACTGTACCATTTGCAACTCGATAGTCGGACACTTCAGTGGTGCCATCTTCAGCGACAACTTCCTGAAATAAACGGTTTTTAGATAGATTCCAAACTCTTTTCATACTTCTTTGCCAAACTCCAGTTCTTCCAGTAGCTCAAGATAATTGAACACTTGTGACTTGGTCAGAAGGTCACGGTACACAAAAAGACCCGGTTGCCATGATAGCACTTCAATTCTCAATCGGTCGAAATATGAACCTTTGTGGAAACATAAAGCATCTGAAAAGTTGATTCGAAGCTTGATATGACCTTCTAGTGATACCTGCACGTGTCCAAGTAACATCTAGCTCCGGGTTATCACAAAGCTCTCTGATCTCCGGCTCCCAATGCCCTGCACCTTCGAACTCTTCTTCTTCTTTTTCTTCGACGTCCAAGAGCCTCTGCTCTAACTCCGAATCAGAATCCTTTAGAATTTCTAGAATCCCAGCTGGAACCAGTGTGAATACCAGAAAAAGTAGAAAAGTCGAAGACATGGGCAGCTAACTGACAGTTTATGTTCGCACTTTTAGTGTTCCGCAAGGATGTTTTATTTCCGCCGATAAAAGGTCGTCGCGGTTTTGACACGTTTCAACAAATGGTTGAGGAAGTAAATATGTTATTCAGACGGTTACTAGACGACATTTTCAAAGCAAAAAGTGCTGAAAGAGCTGTGATAGTGCAACAACTAATTAGTTCCGTGATGACAGAATGCAATTGTTTTGCTGTGAAATGTAATCCTTGGTGATTGGTTTTGTTTCTCCATTTTGTCTTTCAATCATAAAAAATTTGCTTCCTGGTTCAGATTGGCTCCAATTCCTCTTTTCTCTCTTTTCCCAGTGTCTCGTTCGTAACGGTCGCGCTTGCGGGCGTCGAGTTGCGGGCTAGAGGAGTGTTGACGCGTTTTTGTTGGCGCGTTTCTTGATCTCATTTTAATGTCAGTTTAATCGGAATACAACTAAAAACGAACTACAATTCATATATTTTTGACCTCGCCATTTTTTTCTCTACATTTTGATATCAAAAACTTGACTTTTAAGGCAGTTGCTGCAAAAAATCCGCGAAAAATTTAAATTTTCAGAGCGACCATTGTTTGTTATGTTTTTTCCTCAAGATTTTTGTTATTTTCCAGGAATGCCATCACAGAAAATCAAAAAGGTGAATGAAATCTAAGATCAGTCCATTTGGAGATGCAATTTGGTGTCAAAATGAAAGAATTTGATAACTGAATGCTTCCCGTCGACTGGTTAGTGCTGACATTTACTCGTCGCTTGGTGGAACTGCCGGGATGACAACTGGAATTGTGATGAACGCGTTCAACTGCCATTCACAGTGCTCAAAAGTTGATGAATCACTCTCGGTGAGTCTTTTTCCCAAATTTTCAAGAAAAAAACCAGCATTTACGTGCAAATCTGTCAGTTTTGTCAGTGTTTCAACGAAACTTGTCCTAGACGTTGACCATTTTTCAGAGATCGTTACCTCCGAAAAACAAAAGATTTGAAGGACGACTCATGGAATTATGAGCAAAACCATTTTCACCCCTTGAGTTTTCGTCGCGCGGAGGCGATGCGACGACGGCGGGTCGCGGCGAAGACAGAGCGATGTTAGTGCGCTTTGGTTCTCCACCACAACAAACTAAGCACTGAAAAACATTCCTAATTGTGATGAACACGTTCAATTGCCACTGACAGTGCTCCAAAGCTGATGAAATACTCTTGGTGAGTCTTTTTCTCCCATATTTTCACAAAGAAACATGCATTTACGTACAAATCTGTCAGTTTTGTCAGTTCATCAACAAAACTTGTGTTAGACGTTGAGCTTTTTTCAGAGATCGTCCCCTCCCAAAATCAAGGGAATCCGAGAAAAACTCATGGAATTATGTGTAAAACCCCTACTCACCCCTCGCGTTTTCGTCGCGCGGAGGCAATGAGACGACGGCGGGTTGCGGCGAAGGCAGAGCGATGTTAGTGCGTTTTGGTTATTTGTCACAACAAACGAAGCACTGAAAAACATTCATAATTAGCAGTTTGCTCCCTCCTGAAAGTGGTAATTATGATTCAAGTGCTGCCTGAAACACACATGATATCACGAAATGTCAACGGATTCCGGCACACCTGAGCTTGCGCGGTTTGTTATTCAGTCAGTTGTGTCTTCAAACATTCAGCAACCATGATGGACTCCAAAACCACGGCCTTCATCTTGTTACCGGTAAGTGGACCAGATAGTCCAATGAAATAACTGTTCCAGATCTCGCTAATCGGCTTTGCCGTCAATTGGGCAGTGATGTATGCATGCACGAAGGTCAAGACTCACAAACACAGCTTCATCCTGCTCACTGGCAGCCAGGCGTTTGCAGATGCGGTTCATGCAACAGCATTCCTGTTCTATTACACCCCGATGGTTGTTTTGCAAGCCTGAAACCGCTGTTTTTCAGATCTAATAAACAAATTCCAGCGACAGTTCCTTGCTAATCGAGTACTCTCCCTATTGCGGGTATATCCTTCTCCTCTGCTATGAACTCTCAGTCTACACCCACCTCATCATCTCAGTCAACTGTTTCCTGGCCGCTTACACACCATTCTACTTCCGCGCGTTCTTCAGGTAAACACTTTTGAATTCTTGTTTTTGAAAACCTCGAATTGGCGCGCACGCGGCGCTCTCGCAGCGCAAACTACCGTAAGACGTGCATTTTTCAGTGTTTTTCGGGCTGTTTTCGAGTGAATTGTTGTCAGAAAATGCGAAAAATGCAAAAATGCATTCAAAAATAGTAGGAACAACTCAAAAATAGCCCAAAACACTGAAAAATGCACGTCTTACTGTAGTTTTTGCTGTGAGATATCGTGCGCGCCAGTTTTGAGATACAACGATAATATTCAGAATCAAGAACACCCGAATCATCCTTGTCCTCGCATACTTGATCATTTCCATCGCTACATTCTTCTTCTACGGACGTATGTGTCAAATCCAGATAATCTCCCGGAAATATGTGTTTTCAGTCAAATGTCACATGTTCTACAGAAGAGAAATTGGATTTTTCTTCTTCACCGACACTCCATTCTGCAACAACGTTGGATGGTACTGGGACTTCCTCAAAAACTGCACAGTGCTCGTTCTGATCTTCGTATTTGATCTGGCAACGTTGTACGGAGTCAAGATCCAAGGGAAAAAAGTGAGTGCTCAAAAATATGATGTTTAGCACTGAAGATTGCTTTCAGATGAGCACCACTGTCAGTGAGCGGACGAATAGACGAGCTGAAGCCAGAGAGAGAACTTTCCTGTACCAGGCGATTCTCCAAGATGCGGTTTTCCTGTTCGAAATCGTTTCCTACTTCATTTTCCCCAAGTTCCTCACTAACAAGTGGCTCATTTTCTTCTCCACGTCGTTCTCTTGGGTTGCTATCCACGCAATCGACGGGTAAACAGAAAGTTTGAAAATGATAGCGATTGCCAATGTTTTTCAGTATCATAACAGTTGTATGCAACAAGGAAGTCAGAAAATTCATCTTTCGCTGCGGTAAACAGCGACAAAACTCGACAGCAACAACAAGTGAAACTCGCCGGCAGAATGCGACCTGAATGTTCTTTGAGCTGTTTTGAAGTTTGGGTTATGAATTATATGCAAAATAAACCTCATAAAAACAATACCAAACATGAAGAACCTATTCCCCCTAGAAAAAATGCGAATTCTCGAAATTTGAAAAATATCGATTTTTGATCGTCGACTAGTTTTTTACAGAACTCTACTCATTCTCGAGGAATCTTTTCCGAATTTGAACCAAATTTTCCTTACTACGAGTTGTTCCTCATTACCAAAAATTAGTAATGTAACATCAGTTTTAGCAGAGATATTTGAAAAACAATGCTCTCCATGTAGCGTTGCGCTGACGCCGGGAGAAGCGACGGGAAAGGCGAAACGGGACTGAAGAAATGAATTCAGTCGTTTTTTTAACATAGAAATCAAGTTTTGTTTTTTTTAATGTTCATTTTGTTTACATAAAAATAAAAACAGTAATATACAAAACATTATTTTTGCTGATGTTGTGCGTTCTTCCATCTGAAAAAAAAACATTAAACTTGTAAAAAATGTTTTTTTTTTCATATTTTGATTTTTTTCATTTCAATGTCCCTATCACAAAAGCAACAAAAAATTTACTAAAAAATTGAAGAATTTTTGTTTCACCTTCAAAAACAAAAAATTACCTCGCTTGTTTCATATCTCCATATTTCTTCTCGTTCAAAGACAGATCCGCTGATGATAGTCGAACCTGAAAAAATAGAATTGATCCGAGACAAAACAAGAAAAAACTCACTTTTCTAGATAGGGATTCCTTTTTTCTTTGCCCATCACATTATGTGATACGGTCTGAAAATTGGAAATCAATAATTCAAAACGTTTTCATGGAACGTCTAGTTGGAAAAAATGTAAAAGTAACACAACTTACTTGCATGATGTTCTTCGCAGCCTTCTTTTTATGGTCGCCGTCTTTGAGGTGAAAACCCCACAAATGACTTCTTCTGGTGTTAGATTCTTGATTCGCTACTTCAAGCTCTTCAAAACTCAAACATCTTTCATCACTTTCATCCCATTGAACCTACAAAAACAGAAAATTAATGGAAAAACCTTATAGTCATAACTCACTCGACGCTCTCCATCTCCTCAACCACTTTTCAGTACGACTCCCACTCCGAGAAGCCTGGAAATGCAATTTTTGGAGAACTTGCTAAGGTATAAAAACTCACTGAGTGTGTTCCGCTTGGGATTGATTACTGTTGACCGCCCGATGATAACTGGAAAAAACATAGTTAATTGTTTTCAAGACTAATAGATTTTCAAAAGAGAATTACTCACTCCGTCAGAACCAGTTTCCAGCGATTCCCACAACACAATGACCCGTGATAGACAAAATTCAGTTGGTTAGAACCTGGAAACCAAATTTCAATTTTTTTTACTTGTACAATTAACTCACCTTCAACCCGTTCATTTTATCCGTAATGAATCCATTGATTGGGAAAAAAATATATATATACAATTATAACTTCAGTAAAAATAAATGGGGAGAAACTCCCCGGAGTCACCTTCTGGCGACACAAAAGTTGAGAATGACAACCGATTGCCGACGCCGAGACGTATCGGCAAGAGAACGAGACGCAGAGAAAAGCATCGGAGAGATAAGAAGTTCGTGCCTTGCCGTGACTTGATGTGCCAGTGTGCACGGTGTAATAGTGCTAGCCGTAAGAACTTGTGGGCGAGGGAATTGAAAGCAGACCGTCACAAGATGCAATTTTTCATGGGAAAACTTCAGAAAACCAACTTTGTTTGATAAAAGCACAAATTTAAATTGAGACTCCTAGAACTACGATGAACGAAGTTTATGGTACATTATGGTACTACAATGAGAAACAACATGGGAAGCAAGTTATTTTATTCAGGTTAACCAATACGTATCTGTTACATTTGCTTGAATAGCCGAAGATGTTGGTTCCTTTACGTTTAGCTTTCTCAAAGACGATGAGACGGGTTCCCATGACTGGAAAATCATTTTTTTGAGAATCCTGCTCATTGTCCAAATAGTCGTGGTGCGTGGCATAATTCCCGACAGGGCCGTGTAGAAACAATTTCAGTTGAATTACACTTGTAATACAGCAGGGAAATCCAATTTTTCTTCTTCACCGACCCCTCTTTCTGCAATAACGTTGACTGGAACGGGGATTTCATCGCGTTCTGATTGCCGAATAGAAGTTGGCGACGATGTACAGAGTCAAAATTCGTTCAGTGAACGAAGGGTTTTGTGATGAAAACAGCATACCCTCCTCTGGAATAAGTTTCATTCTTCCCCCAGCCAATTTCCGGCTTTATTCCTGTGAAAATCGACGAGCCTTGCGAATCTGGCCTCTTTTTTCCTGTCCCACATGCTTTTTCTTTAACTCGGCACATTGACCATCATTCACCTTGATAAAACGCAAAGACACATTCTCCTCGCTCTGGGCAGCAGCCACATCGCGAGAAAGAGACCGCAAGCGCGCAGTCATCGCTTCACACACAAACACCACAGCAAGAATCCCAGGGCACCGAGAACACGTCAGTAAAATCCGCTTGCGCATCTTTTGTTTTTTTTATTTTTCCGTGCGTTTTTTGGAAAAATCATCTAGTTTTACGCTTATTTTTTCAATAAAATACCATTTTTCAGAAAGAAAAAACACTTGCGCAATTCAGAATGGTCAGACGATGCGAAATCGAACAAGAGATGTGTCAAAAACCAAGGGGAACATTTCGAGCGACGGGAAAAAAATCGGCGAGTGTTTTAGAACTGCAGCCGTTTACAGAAAGCATGAATAAGCAATTACCAACTCTGTTTTTCAGATTCACAGCTAATTCTGAAACCAACAAATGCTCCCGTACGATAAAATCGACCACCGTCGCCACGAGAGACAGTTTGCAAGGTTGACATGGTAAGTATTTGAGATTTGAAAAATTTGATTAAAAAAGGATGAACACAACGACGCGATTCTGTTGAAACATGTTTTGATCCGGACTGACGGTCAGATTGTGAGCATGGGGCATTAGTACTATTCACCCCGCTGCCGCTGCCGTCCCACTCACAAACCCGAACGCATAGAAGTATCAGGAATTCAGTTAGGCGCTATTCCGTGGAAATAAATGAAAAATACAGTCATGCGATGCTTTCCTCTACTTTTCGACCCGAACTGACGGTCAGATTCTGAGCAAGGCTCATTAGTACTATTCACCCCGCTGCCGCTGCCGTCCCACTCACAAACCCAAACGCAAAAAAATATCAGAGATTCAGTTAGGCGCTATTCCGTAAGAATAAATGAAGAATACAGTCATGCGATGCTTTCGGCGGCTGTTTGACCTGAAATGTTCGTTAGATTCTGAGCATGTACAGGGCGACTTGGTACCGTGCCGCTGCCCTGTTCGCATCTCCAAAGGTGTAGTATCGGGAAGAAGCATATCGAAATGTTTTCTTTAAACATAACAATCACTTTTGTTTTATATTTTTTATTTATCTGTACTAAAAAACAAAATCGCATAAAAAATTAAAATTCTTATTCCGAAGTTGAGTTCGAGACGATTATGCATTTCGCTGCAAAAAATTAAACTTATTTAAGGCTATCAGTTTATTTCTGTATGAGTTGCAGTGTTTTTATTACGAAATCGTCAAAAAATGCATCCAAAAAAAAATTTTGTAAATGCTAATTATCAGAATTAAAATTACTCACCTGATTTAACGGCTTCCATCAAAATCCCTTCGTGTAGAGCATCTGGGTTGATTCTGAAAATATAAAAGATTTAATAGGCGCTAGAGTGTCAAAATCCCGAATAGAGGTAAAAGAAACTCACCGTACTCTTGCCCATGTGATTAACAGGAGTTCATTTCCCACATAACTCTACAAAAAGTTATTTAAAATTTTTTTTAGAACAAATGACTCACTCTACGTTTTCCTTCTACATCATCTTCTGGTTAGACTCTGCCTGGTGAAGCCTGGAAATTCAATTAAGAAGAACTTGCTGAGGTATAAAAACTGACTGTCTGTGTTCCGACCGCGTTCGATTGCTGTTGACCGCCCGATGACAACTGTAAAAAAATAGTTAAGATCGTTCAAGATTAATACATTTTCAGAAGAAAATTACTCACTCCATAGTTACAAGAACAGCGATTTCCACAACAAAATGTCCCTTGATAGACGTAATTCGGTTAGATCCTGGAAATCAAAATATAATTTTTTTTGTTGTTCTATTAACTCACCTTCAACCCGTTCATCTCATCCGTAGTAAATCCATTTTTTGAAAAAAATAATAATAAAAAAATAATAATAACTTCAGTAAAAATCAATTGGGAGAAACTCCCCGGAGCCACCTTCTGGCGACACAAAAGTTAGAAATGAAAACCGATTGCCGACGCCGAGACGTATCGGAGAGAGAAAGAGACGCAGAGAAAAGCATCGGAAAGATAAGAAGTTCGTGCCTTGCCGTGACTTGATGTGCCAGTGTGCACGGTGTAATAGTGCTGGTCATAAAAACATGTGGGCGAGGAGAATGAAAGCATTCGGTCATAAGATACAATTTTCTTTATTTTCAAATGTAATACCCTAGGATAACCACATAAACATCATGCTACTCCCAAGGAAATAAAAAATAGGGGAAGATTGTCTCCACGGAAATGCTCCCTTGGTCAGCGTTATTTAAGATATCCTGGTGATGTGAGCGAATCCATAAGGTAGAGATTACCTTCTCTCCGGAGAAGATGGGACATCCACCGTGCTCAACTAGGTCTTCCTGAAATGGAAAAAGTTAAGAATCATATCGTAGGTCGTTTCACTAACCTGAGTGCCATCGCCTTTCTGGTTAAACCATAGATACCCGTCACCAACATTCGCTCGAATTGCGGTTCCCAGCTGCGGAAAAATAGTCGCTCCCCCATCTTCCGCTTTTCCAAAGACCAAAATCAAAGTGGCCAGACGATTTCCCATTGTGAAAATATCTTTCCCTTGAGAGCCTTGCTCGTTGTCCAGATAGTCGTAATGCGTGGCATAGTGACCACCAGAGCCGTATTTCAATGCCTGAAAAGATTCGAATTCTGGAAAAGTAGCATGATCTCTATATACACTCAAGTTTTCCGTATTGGTCAGGTTGAACATTGGAAGAAGTTGTGTCAGAGAGTCCACAATGTCTCTCGCTTCCTCGAACTTTTCGGACTCTGTGTCTCTTCCTTCGGCGACGCGAACATTAGACTCGGTAGCTTCTCCCTCGTCTGAGATGACCAGCTGAAAGGTTACAAGTCTGCAGAAGCCGCAATGTTGTTATGTTACACTGCGCTCCATCTCCAATCTGTCGAGCAAGCTTGAATATCGCTTCACTTGTCCTTTAGAGAGGAGGTCACGGAAGATGACGAGAGCCGGACTCCAGGACATGATTTCCACTTTGAGGAACCCGTAGAACTCGCCATTATAGAAACAAGCGCTTCCTAAAACCAGTACTCTATGAAGAAGCCTGTATGGGAGTTTGTACCTCTAAACTGCCAGGTTGTGTCTAGAGAGGCATCATTACAAAATTCAATGAAATTCCTGTCCCAATACTCTGAACCATCAAAATCAGCTGGAGATTTTGTTTTCAAGTAGGCAGTGGTGAAGGTGTTCAGGTTCTGGGCAGTGTCGTTGGACTCAGAAGTCTCCGGACTACTGTAGAAAGCGCCTGGCGAGATGCAGAGGAGGAGAAGCAGGAGAAACGATAAGCAGAACATTCGAACAAAAGGTTGTCGGACTCGGGGGTTTATGCTTGCAAAAATCGTGGCGAAAAGCGGGGAAACGGTTTTATTGTTCCCTTTGCTTTTCGAACAGTCAATGTATACCTCCTCTCCCATGTTTCAGACGTGGCATCGTACAGCGTGGGACATTTTTTCGTTCGTTTTAGGAGGAACCATTGTCAGTTTCGTTTATTGTAGAATGATGCAAAAACGGTCAGAACTGCGAGTTTTTAAGTGAATTTGGTACGAAATACTGGCTAGATTTCTATTTAGAACTGGAAATTTTGAGTTTCATTTTTTTTGTTCGTCATCGATTGCAATAGAGAATTTCAAAAAATCAAAAATCAATTTTTTTTCCAATTTTTATTTTGTCGTTTATTTTGTCTTTTTTGTCACTAACAAAAACTCATTTTTCATGACCTTTTCTATTTTTTCGTCCTATTCGTTTAAAACACCCTTCTATTTGCCTTGGAAAATGCATTCGTCGCGTCGTAAGTGCCTATAGACTGCTGACGCGTCCTCGGGGCACGCGAAATGCGCCAACCCTTTTTTTCTAGTTATGAGCATTTATAAAAGTTTGAAAAATGGTTTGTAACATAAAAGTCATATTCTCAAATTCGCAATTTTTTTCTCTACATTTTGGTACCAAACACTATTGGTTTGAAAATTCTCTCAATGATTTTCTCATCCGCACCTGAGAAACCGGTACCAATAAATCGCATTCCAGTGTTTTTTTCAGGAATAAATGGCGGACAGAAACCATTCCATGCGTAGTGTATCGATTCGGAACGTACATTCTTCACCAGCAACCGAAACCGCCATGCAAGAGAAAACGAAGTGAGTTTTTGGTTTTTTTCTGGGAAAAAATAAATTGCGAAATATTTTGATATAAAAAAAATTTGAAAAAAAAGAACAGAAAAAGACAAATTATTATTTTTTTTTCAGGGTTGTTGCTTGCCCGAAAACCAACAAAGCCGTCGATAAATATCGGCCGACGAAACTGGCGCTCTCCGTTGCAAGAAACTCCTCTCGGATGCAGTTCGACAGGTCAACGCTTGAGTTCAAGACAGTCGGGCTTGCAGTAATGAACTTCATGGACTTTTTAACCCATCCAGAACAGAAATACGAAAAGACTACTCTTCAATACCTCGAAGGCCTGGACAACGACAAGATCATTCAGCTCAACCAACTCCTGTCCACCAGCCTCAAAGATCTTCCGTCGACAAGGAAGATACATTCCAAGAGCCTGTATTATGGACTGTTGGCCGACGAGACGACTTTCCTCGAGCTCTTCGGAAGCTTTGATCCGGAGATCTTGAGGGATGTTCGGATCAAGATGCTGAAGCTGACCAAGGAAGGGTGGGAGACTGTTGCGTCAACAGACCAATGGAAAAAAGCCGAGAGTGTGGTCATCGAAGTGGAGAATTTGATGCCGATAGTCAACTTCTTTGAGAAGACGTCCTTCTACACGATTGTCAAGGAGATGAGCACTATGGAAGCCGCGTTTCTCCTTCGCGTATGTACAAAAATTGCTATTTTCAAAAAGAAAGTGACTTTTCAGGCTTTTGTCATCAAGGAGCGCGTCCACGGCTCGTTTTTCTACGTCAGATCGGAAGAGCCACTCGATTTCAAGGAGATCTTGAAGAATGGAGGCTGGGAAGAGAAAAACGAACCTGTCACGTCGCCATGGTAAGAAAATTTGAAATAAAAAATGGAAATTTCTAATTTTAGAGAAATCCCGAAATTTTGTAACATTTTTAGGTTTTTTGGTAGCAAAAAAATACAAAAAATTAAATTTCCAAAAAAATTTTTTTTTTTAAATTTGAATTTTGAAAAAATATTTTCAAAAAACCAAAAATAAAATTTCTCAATTTTTTTTTGGATTTTTCATATCCCATTTGTCAACTGAGAACTGTAGCCAGAATTTTCTCTAGATCAAAATTTATCTCCCAAAACCTAAATTCACAATTCCAGGAAAGCCGTCCTGCACACTCAACGCTTCACCCTTCCTCGTGAAGACCTCGTGCTCGTCGTGATCTTCATGGAGCATGAGATCACAGGCAAGATCTGCAAAAAAGCGAGCATCGACGAAGATTGCCTCTCGTACTACTCCAAGTATTTCTTCGATTGAATTGTTCAACAATTTTATATTCTAGCCGTGTTTTCCGTTTGAATTCAATTCAACATTTGGGTTTCCCTGGGCTTTTATAATCTAATCTGAATCTAATGAGCTTTGCTCACACGTTAATAAACATTTCCACCTTCCATATGGCGTGTTCCCGTTGAGTGACACCTGCACCAAAGTACTCGCTACACAAAACATATGCAAGTATCCCATAACAACAACGCATCTTAGAGGTATGCTACAAGTGCGAGTGTGTTTGCCAAAGAAAATTTCATCAGAAAGCGGATTTCCTCATTCCAAATGTGTATTTGAGGCTTAGGCTCATGTCGTCCTCTCAAAAAGAGTATCTCTCTGCGTACATGCAAATTCAAAATGACAGCTCATTAGTATTTCCTCTTTTTTCGAGAAGAACCCGCCTTTTTCCCCCTATCTTTTCCCTTTCTTTAACACATATCTGTTCAGATTTAAACTAAAAAATTCTTCGCGTTTTTCATTTGTTCGAAAAACTATTTATCGTTTCATTCTTCTCCCTTTCTCTCTCGAAAAATCGATTGTACGCGTGTCGCTTAACCCGCTATCAAAAAAGTCACGTGTTCGTCATGTGATTCGAATGTAAACGTTTTTTGTTGACAACTTTCCTGCCCACAAGCGTTCATATAACAAACATATTCCAATTTCAAATTCCAGGACATTATGCCAGAAGATGGAGCTATAGCACCATGTGACTTGTGTTCCTGGCAAGGTCTCCCAATGTTCCTAAAGAAGGAAGTTATAGATTACCTCAACTACAAGTCAAGGTAAACCAACTGTCACCTAACACATTCCGATCCTCAATTTCAGATGTTGCGTGGAAAAGTTGTGCCGTAGAAGCAGAACCGCTGCAGTGAAGGTTCCCTTGAAGTTAGACCAAGCTTCACTTCATATCAACAATGACCATATCAAGTTGTTTGCCGGGTCGGATATACCAGTCCTTTACAACTCGAGTGCTCTGGAGACAGCAATTCAAGATTTTCTTCACCTCTTCCAGAATCGGTTTTCAAAGTTTGATATCTGCGTTCTTTTTGGTGGATATCTCACGCCAGAACAGTACAACATGGTCAGTGGCTTGTTGCTCCCAGGATTCCGTTCTCTACCCTCTAACCACTTTCTAAACGTGAAGAAGTTCGAATTTGTCATGGCGAATGCAAGTTTGGAAGACTACATGGAGATTTTCCAACGACTAAACCCAAGAACCATTGAACACCTTGTCTTCCGACTTCCTCTAAAGAATCTTCACGACTGGAGTGTTCTCACCCAACACCCACAGTGGTCCAGTGCAAAAAAGTTGTACATACACTTTGATAACAACCTTCCCATCTTGGAATTCATCCGTTTTGATACATTCTACACTCATTTTCACAAAATCAGCTCTGAAGACATCGCCTCTGTGATTCAAGTAAGCAAAACAGAAAGTTTGACTGGTCACTTTCGATTTCTGATGTTTCAGAGTTTCCGAACAGGAATTCGCCCAGTTGGTTCATTCTTTCGCATTACAATGCAAAAGTTTCTGCAGCATGAAGACATTTTGCAACTTTGTAATGTGACAAGGAACAATGAACCTGTTTTGGGGAAATGGTAATTGAAGGTTTCACTTTCCAACTGAATTGTTGATATTTAGGAAACCAACCCACCCGGTACATACTCAAAGATTCCAATTGCCTATTGCAAATCAAATGTTGGTTGTGACCTTCCACGAGTGGAAAATAGACGGGAAAATCTGCCACGTCGACAAAATTGTGGAAGAGAGTGAAATTGTGATTTGATAGTTCAAGAACTTCTACCCCTTACTTTTTGTTGTGAATTTTGATAAACCAAAACCAAAAAATCAAATTTTTCATCACAAGACGACGAAATGCGTTACAACGTGTACCCGTTTCTTATCATGTCAATCTCAGACAAAATCTTTTGAGGACACGCCGGGTACACTGATAAGAGCGACGAAAGAATTAATTTTTATGTGATTGCCTAGCAGGAAAAATTGGAAGAGGAGAATAAAAGATAACTTAATGAGCGGCCTCCTCATCCTCCTTGAACTTGGTGTACTGGTCCTCGGTGAGAAGATCCTTGAGTTCGGTCTCACTGGTGATGGTAAGTTTGTACAGCCATCCCTTCTCCAGTGGGCTTTTGTTGATCATTCCTGGCTCCTCCTCAAGTTTGGTGTTCTTCTCGAGAACGGTTCCACTGACAGGGGCGTAGATGTCAGAGGCAGCCTTCACACTCTCTACAGCTCCCGTTGAGTCTCCCTGCTCGATCTGGGCTCCGGCTTCTGGGAGTTCGATGAAGACGACATCTCCAAGTTGCTCCTGAATAGAAGATAAAAGTTGCGGTCTTGAAAATCAGTTACCGTAGCGAAATCCGTGATTCCTACTGTCCCAACTGTCTTATCCACCACAATCCACTCATGTTTCTTGGTGTAGAGCCTTCCAGAAGAAGCAAATCTGATGGCAGTACGGGCAGTGACGGTTGGAAGGAATCTGGTCAGGAAGCTCATATCTAGAAAAAAAACGATCAATATTGGGAGAAAAAATCTTGCAGGTGAGGGGAGAGGCTGTTTCATGGGCTGCAGCGATAAAATTCTATGTACGCATAGGGGTGAGACAAGGAGATGGAGACCGGGGGTGATAAGGAATTGGTCGCTGTACTCTTGAGTGTGGGGTGATACGGGGTAAAAGTTTGCTAATCAACAAAATACGACCAGGAGCAAGAAGAGAGAGAGTGAAAAGAAAATTACGTCCAATGTTGTGACGTGTTTGACCTGAAATCGGTTTTTTCCCATATGCTCGCATTCCCAGCGGGACAATACGATGTCTTCTAATACAAATACGTGTAATGTGGTAAGTGCAATTGGTCCATTGAGCCACAGACCGCCGAACCAACTGCTCTGACACTCTCCATGGTCCTGGTGCTATTTCGTGATCCCGAAAAGATCTGGTGGGGAGCATCTGCTTCTCAATGTCTGTGGAGGATCTGTCTGCGGGTGGACGGTTCCCGCGGATCCACTCTCATGGAGGATGGTACGGAAGGACTCTGGAGGGACTCTAGACCTACGGAAATGTGTAGCATAGAATGTAACTAGGCATAACACAGTTGTACGGAGTTATATGTTTATTAGGAAGGAAACCCCGTGCCTTGAACGGGGAGAAAAACCTCCTACAGCTCCGTAGCTGTACATCGCGAGTCTAGCCTTGCCTAGCCTCGGATGTATTACAACAGTATGATAGAAATGATAGCATACATGATATACAAGGATTATCATAGTTCACTGATGACAGTAGCTGATCTCGCCGTGCATGAGCAGCTGCTTGTCACCAATTCCTTGCCGATCTAGCGATCGTCACGTGTATCTAGCATAACATCAACGAAGTAGAAGTAGAAGAGAAGAACTGGTGGGCCTAAAGCTGTAATATATTATGGGATTAGTGTGCGCGGGTCTCGCCGCGCTTGTCATACTGTAACACTCACTTCGGCTGTGCGCCTGCCTGCACATCTAAGTGCTATTGCAGGTCTAGGATGACCGTATTGCGGTTCCCTGAAGGGGAATCGCCAGAATACTGAGGAGAGAGATGAATACCATGGAAAGAGAGTGTGTGAACGCTATATTTCCAGGGTCGTTGTGGATACGTACGGTGTATCCTCAACAATGTCTCACCCGCTCTCTCGAGCCAAGAGACGATGGTCCCGCAAGGTCATTAATCTTATTTGTACACTCAAACTCTTATCATTACCTAACGGCTGCTGCAGTCCCCGACAACGAGTGGTTATCAGGATTTTTAAGGGTTGGTGTGCTTACAACCTCAATTTGATTTTTTTTTCACTTTCTTCGTGTTTATTGTTAGGTAATAAGGTTGCTCATACTATAGAGGAATCAGGTGCCTTTCTCGCATTACCCTCATTCGTCATCTTCTTATTGCCTTTCGACATACTTTTTAAATCTAGATTGCAATTTTCAGTTCCTCACTTCTTTCTACAACAAAAACAAATCAACAAAAGATGTTCAACCCGCCAACTCATTCGAAGTCGACAACTCCGGTTAACCAGCAACCTGACAACGACAGGTGGAGTCAGGATAGTGATATGGTAGGAATATCAACGGTTCTCTTTCCATTTTTATGATATTTCTGCAGGAGATACGGAGAAGGAAACGCCAGTATGATATTAGGAGTAATGAGTCTTTGGAGGTGAGGTGGAATTGGGGCTTAATTGAAAACTGTATCAAATTTTCAGCGCCAACTAAATTCTGACGACAGTGCTGGAACGAGTTCGGGGAGAAGCGGAGATGTAAGAACGAGTCAAGTGAGCGGACCTGGAACAACGAGTCGGATGAGAGAAGCGACAGCAGCTGGCACGAGTTCAGAGACGAGCGGATCTGGAAAAACTGTTCGGATCATGAGCAACACGGCATCTGGTGGCTCGAGATCTGCAAGAAACGGATCTGGGACTGCGAGTCGGGACAGAGAAGAGACATCTGCTGGACCGAGTTCAGAGACGAGCGGATTTGGAGGAAGAGACGAGCGGATCTGGAGGAAGAGACGAGCGGATCTGAAGGAGATCACAAGAGATACAGAACCTGGTGTCTCGAGTTCTTTGAGAAACGTGTTTGGAACAACGAGGCGGATCAGGGAAGCGACATCTGCTGACCCTTGTTCACAGACAAGCAGATCTGGAGAAACTGTTCGAACCACAAGAGTCACGGTATCTGAAAGCTCGAGCTCTGCGAGAAACGCATCTGGAACAACGGAGCGGATCAGAAAAGCAACAGCGGCAGGCAGGAGCTCAGAAACGAGCGAATCTGGTGGAACGAGTCGGATCCCAGAAGCGACAGCAGCTGGCACAAGTTCAGAGACGAGCGGATCTGGACAGACAGGTCAGATCACGAGAACTACGGCATCTGGTGGCTCGAGTTCTGCGAGAAATGTATCTGGAACAACGAGATGGATCAGAGAAGCAACATCTGCTGACCCGAGTTCAGAAACGAGCAGATCTCGAAAAACGGTTCAGATCAGGCGAAATACGGAACCTTTTGGCTTGAGCTCTGCGAGAAACGGATTTGGAACATCGAGTCAGATCAGAGAAGCGACATCAGCTGGCACAAGTTCAGATATGAGCAAATCTGGAGAAATGGTTCAGACCAAAAGAAATACGGAACTTCGTGGCTTCAGCTCTGCGAGTAACGAATCTGGAACAACCAGTCAGATCAGAGATGCGACAGCTGCTGGACCGAGTTCAGAGACGAGCGGATCTGAAGGAACGGGTCAGATCACAAGAGATACGGTATCTGGTGGCTCGAATTCTGCGAGGAACGTATTTGGAACAACAAAGCGGATCAGAGAAGCGACATCAGTTGGCACCAGCTCAGAGCCGAGCAGATCTGGTGGAACGAGCCAAACTGGAGCAACAAGTCAGATCAGAGAAGCGAAATCAGTTGACCCGAGTTCAGAAACGAGCAGATCTCGAAAAACGATTCAAATCGAAAGAAATACGGTACCTTGTGGCTCGAGCTCTGCGAGAAACGGATTTGAAACAACAAGTCAGATCAGAGACGCAACAGCTGCTGGTACCAGCTCAGAGCCGAGCGGATCTGGAGAAACGAGCCAGATCAATGGAAAACGAACTGTTGCTCCAGCACAAGCAACAGCTAACAACGCCGAAACCGAGGGAGAGTTGGAGATTGAGGAATTTCCTCAAAATGAAGAGCAACGACACTCGGTCAGGCGGATCAAACAAGAGGAGGTGAAGCAAACTTGATGACTCTGTAACTGAATGTTTTTGTTCACAGAAACCACCAGTTGGCCTGGGTGTCCGAGAAGTCGAGACGGCGCCAAGAGCAACTCCAGTTCCAGAAATCCGAGGTGGGTGATCTATGAAGATTGAAAATTTGAAAAGTAAACTTGATTAATCAAGAAATGTTTGAAACCTGAATAAGAGAAAAATGACTGTACGGATGTGAGTGGTAAACACGTACATAGCGTTAATTTTGAGTTATTCAAGTTAGGGGTGAAATTTTCAGTTAGATATTTTTGGTGAATTATCTCTGCCATTGAAATTGTTTGGGAAGCTTTAGAACTTTGTTAGCATCTGGAAACATAACGGGTTTTTTTTTTCAGACATCGAACGGGTCCTCACCGCCATGGCCGAAGTCATGCCCTTGAGATCGTTCACCAATCAGTCTCTCAAAGACTTGAGTCAAGCGTCTATGTACGACTTTGACTACGAGTCAGTTGGTGATGGAGTGAACCAACTGTCAAGAAGATCCGCCCTCATTGTCGCCTACGCCATCAATTTGAAGGAAATCTTCCAGTACATCAAAATCGAACCGGAGATGACAGCGAAGTTGATTCTCCTCCTCGTCAAGTTCCAGTGCAAGATTGTCCTTCTGGACGACATCGAGTCTGCAATCTCGTCTATTCGACAGCAACGAGCTTATGGAAGAGACTATTATATGTGCGGAATTAACGCACATCTTTCGGAACTTTCCGACAGGAACGGTCCTGAGCTCCGTGTTTTGGAAGACTCCGTCGCATCTACCGGTGAGACATTGACTGTGTTGTTTTGCGAAATGGACAACGTTGGCGAGACATTGAAGAACATCAGCAGGGGATTGGATCAGGGAGTGTCTGAAGGACTGTAAGTGAATGTTGTAGGATTAGTCATGGAGCTAGTTTATGAGTTACAAGTTGTGATTATGTTGTTTTGTAGCAAAGTGCTTTCTGACATTGTTATAATCACCATTAGGAGAGTAGGGCAAATTATACAATCATTATTACCTAAACATACCAGTAAACCATTCTGTTACAAAGCAGGATTGATAATGAAGGGGTGGACAGTCTCTCCTCAGTTTATCTTATTAAAATTCATACTTTCAGGATAAAACGGGTAAGCAAAAAGAGAGAATTCAAAAGATCTGATTTACTGGCATTCCTCTAATTATCCTAGATCTCGCTTCACATGTCATAATAATAAATCTATTTCCTTTTGACCTTTCAATCTTCTCCTTCTTTACTCATCGTTTGTGTCGATGCCTTTACTGCAAATGTGTTGTTTCCTAATTGTTTGCTAATGATTTATTCAGTTGTGACAATGGTGAGCAGGCTGTTGAATGGATTGCATTCTGAGAAGGTTTCTGGACCCAGAAAGGCAAAGAAAATTGCTTTGCGAGAATTAAAAAAGGTAAGAACACTATCGAGACATGTAATCATTTTATGTTTAGTACTACTCAACACAAAGCAAGCAAAACAAGAAAATCAGTTCACTTGGATCATCAAGAAAGCGGAAAATGCACAAGAGGAAAGGTCCGGCTGCGAAGAAGGCAAAAGTGCGTTGAAAAAACATAGTCTGGGATCAGAAATGTTTAATTCTTACAGGTAGTGAAGAGATTGGGCTCGCCAGTACTCGGCCGGTTCAGGGAAACCGAATCAGCCAAAAAAGAAGTGAGTTTTTACATTTGAAAGCCAAAGTCCTCTTCATGAGTAACTTTTTCCAGTTAGCTACTGTCCGAGCAAAAAGATACGAGGCAAGAAAAGACACCGTTCAGAGAAACGTGGAAAAGAAGAAGAAGAAGGAGAGAGAAGCACGGCTCAGATCAGCCCGCGCACTGCTCATTTTGCAAAAACCCCGCCATCTCCGATCGTTTTCAGCAAGATTGAGTTTTCAAAGAGGGCTCACAAGAGAATCGCTTACTAGAGGGAGATCGATCAGTCACGTCATGGAGAATGTTCTGCAATCGATGGAAAGACGGCTGGCAACCACAATGGCAATTGCAAGGGACTCGATGGCCAGGAGATTGCAAGGCAGGAACACGCAATCCGTGCAAAGAGAGTTTACGCCAGTGACTCCAGAACCAGTGAGTTTCTCATATGAAAATTGCTATTAGTTATGCAATTTTTAAATGTTTCAGGTTTTCGCAGTTCCACTTCCACCACAGATCGATGATGACAAAGTGAAGGCAATTTGGAGCAAGATGATTGAGATTCTAGTAAGGCCATTGTTTTGCATTCAAAATTTCAGAAAAATTAACTTTTCAGGGATTCCGCCTGGTCGAACAAGACCACACCGAGATGAACTCTGCGATCGCCATTGGCAAGGAGATAAACACCTGGCTGTGTAAGTAATCGGACAGTAGTATCAGATTTTGTGAACTGTGTTTTAGGGGAAAAACCTGATGAGCAAGATTTGTTGGAGTGGACCTCTGGAGCCAATTATAAGAAGATCTTGGAAGCACTATTCTACTGCGTGAGTGTTTGGAAACTGGAACAACTGCTGAACACAAATCAGTTCTCCAAAATCATGGTAATGATTACTAGCGGAAAGCACTTTCGCTTCACAGATGGTGAAACCAATCCTTGTGTTCTGCGAGAGGCCGCCAAAATCATCATTTGTTCCCTTATCCCGGACGAATGGAAAATGGAAGTTAGGCAGTTCAGAAGCATTCTTGCCTTCCTTTTTCTCCACAAGGATGATTTTCGCGTCATGGAAGACCCCGATTCCATGAAGACCGTTTGTTTCATTCGTGAGAAAGCCAACGCGGATCCGGAAGGTCAAATCATGCAGATGGCTCACCAGAACCGAAAGTACGTGAAAATCGGGAGAAGTCAAGACGATGGCGAAACAGAGAGGAAAGTGAACATGTTGTTTGTGCAGTTGAAGAATGCCAAAACTCGAGAGGAGATGATTGCGCACTTTCATCAAATGGCTGAAAACGTCAGTGCCACCGCTGGAGACATTATGTTGGGAATGCTGTTACTGGCTCTCGCTCGCCCCTTTGAGAACTTCTAAACGTAAGTCTTTTACATTTCTCAGACCCCTTTGCACAATTAGAATTTGAGGTTTGGTTTGCGTCTTCCTCGCGATGCTACTTGAATTTCACCTACTTGCCACGTTCAATTATCTATGTACATTTGTTATATTTTCCACTAGTAAACCCGTCGAGGCCTTTTCTTAAGATGCAAATTTTGATGCAGGATGGGTAGGAACGGTTAGAAGAAATCGGATAAGGCTGAGACGGGGTTGATAAGGAAATAGTTGCTGTACTCTTGAGTGTGAGGGGATACGGAGTAACGGTTTGCTTATCAATTGACAACTAGGGGGAATAGGACAAGGAAAGAGATGAAACTCTTGAAAATGCAACTTTATTGCAAAAATGTGAAGAATATTGCGAAACAGACTGTAGATCAGTTAAAATTTGATCCGGATAGACAGAATACGGCTTTACATGCACATTAGAGTAGATGCACAAAAAGAGCATATAACAGATGACTTTAAGGATTATGAACAGTAAAACATTTGGAATGATATTTCAAAGATAGGATAACAATAAGGTACGAGTAAATGGAGAGAGATTGGAGTTGAGAGGATCGTTTGTTGAGTTGCGTGTGAAAAACGGTTGCTCGTGAACTGGGAACTGACGGATGAGCAGAATCAATTGGCTTCTTCAGAATTTCTGAAAATTAGTAATTTGATTGGAATATCCAGAAAAATAAAAACTCACACTTGATACCCTTGATTTCTTGCGAGGGCCAGGAGCAGCATTCCTCTCATCACGTCCTTCGCAACTGGGCTGAGACCTTTTGACATCTCAGCGAAAGCGGCGTACATCTCATCATTCGTCTGCTCGTTCTTCAGCACAGCAAACAGTTCACTATACTTCTTTCTCACATCCAGCTCAGCATTATTTTCGGGATCTCTAGAGAACTTATGGTATATGTGCGCCAGTTGAATCATCTTGTTGTCCGGTCCAAATGTTTCTGTGTAGGTCTCGATGAGCTTCCGGCCAGTCTGCTTTTCCTGATCATCGGGAACGGAGCAGTTCGTGACATTCATCAACAAGAATGCAACAATTGATCTCCAGTTCTCCATCTCAATTTTGTATTCATCCGGAATGAATGCCACAAGGATGATTTTTGCCGCCTCGCAAAACCAATCGGGATGGACGGATCCGTCGCCAAAATTAAGATATGCTCTTCCAATCAAGTTTCTAAAGAAAACTGCTCCTAGATCGGTTTTTTGGAGATCATGCAGTTTTTTTTCGTCAGCTGCCAAGAAAAGACACTTTAGAATCGTGTGGAAGTTTTTTGGCTCTTTCAGCCATTCATCTAGTTCTTTTCCTTCGAAACTTTCGGTCCCTGAAAAAATTCGGAAACGTTAAACAAATTTGGACGAATACTTACACAGCCACTTCAATTCAGAGCCAATTTCGCATGCTGCCACTGCTCGAAAGTGAGTTTTTCTTTCGATACCCTGAAAATTGAGGAATCAGTGTTATTCACAGGTATCAGAAGTGAACTTACCAAAGCAATGGCAATCTTTTTCCGAAAGCTTCTGTCATCAGGCATCGCGCTGTCTCTCTCGTTTTTTAGAGCCTGAAACACTTGCGATTTTTGAAATTCTAGACAACTTTTGATTAGAAACTTACATCATCAGAAAGGTGGAAATACAAACGTTGTTGCAGCTGCCGCGAAGTCGGTCCTCGAAAATCTCTTGCTGCTGATTGTCTGAGTACAGAATATCTGTTCCATCTCCTCCTGTACCTGAGGCGATCTCTGTTAGCTTTCAGCAAAGCCTCCATTCCGGAAGGGAGTGCTGAGTGTCTTGCAGGAAGTCCTGCTCGGTTGATGAGTGCGAGGGTTACCGATCTTTTCTCTCTCAGTCTCGCAAACGCACGTTGAAGAACACGCCGTCTTCTTGTCTTTGGAACATAAGCAGGTCCTTCCAGTGCTTTGGTTATTTTTTCGAACCGATTTTTGCGTGCAGTTTTGTCCTGAAAATAGAAATATTGTAGTAGTAAGGTGATTTAAAGTAGAAAGACTTACACTTTTTTTATCTGGGAACTGGCGGGAATAGTGAGGCGTGGCGAGTCTTCTTTTGGAAGCCTTCTTTGTTGCCTTTTGGGTTTTCCCTTGCTTTGGAGCTGGGTTCGGGGCAGCGACTTGCTTGGTGCTCTTCTTATTCTTCTTCTTCTTGCTTGTTCTGTTGAACGCAGCACTCGGAGCACTTTCATACTGAAATTTTCATTTTGAAATTAGAAATCTTTTGAAGAATACCTACCCTTTCAATAGGCTTTTTTTCACGGCTCGATTTCCGGGTTTCTTGCGTGTTCGTCATCTTTAAATCTGAAAAAATTGTTGAGAATTGAAGAAATTAAAAAGGAGAAAAAATAAAGATAGACAAATCGATACAAACGATTGATAAAAGGCAAAATAGGTGGAATAAAATCATTGTGGTCATATTTATTCAAATACAATTTTGAAGAGAGTAATCCAAGTGGAATTCAATGTTATTTATCAGCGGGTTTGGTTGAGGAGCTCGTACAGGTGTTCAGGCTCTTTTCCGAGTGTTTTCTCTCGCTCTACGAGAGCATTGAGGTCCCTCGTAACCAATTTGGTTTTGATGCTTTTGAGGTGCTTTTTGACTTTCGTAGGGTTATGTTTTTCCGTGAACAAAGTTGCGAATACTTTTTTCAGCGAATCCTGAGACTTTGTCAAACATTTGCGAGTCTTTTCATTTTTGAGAGCACTTCCAAAACCACTTGGAATCCACCCGTTGAGTTCGCCCACATGTCCTTCTACTCCTTCTTTACTGCTTAGGAACGCCTGTGCATCAATGATATCCTTCTCGGTGAGATTTGGAAATTTGAGTTTGGCCAGGATTAGGATTAATTTTGCAGGAATTTCTTCCTCGTCTTTCAATCCGATTCTGTGTTCCTTACTGCTTTCAAAGTGAAGAACCCATTGCAAGTTCAATGCATAGACAATTATGAAATACGAGGCCCGAGTGTATGGAATCCCATAAAGCTTCACTTCTGTGAAGTTGGAGAACAGCAGTAAGTTAATGTTGTACAAAACGGGATTCTCACGCCAACCCACCGCGCGAACTTCACCGAGCACCAAGAAACAGCTGAGGAGATCTGCAAAAATTGATACTGTTGCAAAACGCCTTCAAAGTCGATATTTGTGAATGGTCAACAAGGAAATTCACACGAGCCGAAATTTGTTTTGATTCAATTTATATTTTGCATAAAGGTGGCATATGGGTCCATAAGTCCGCATATACCACTTTCGGATTTTTAGAAAAAAATCCTTCAAGTTTGACTGGTAATCTCAAAACAGGTGTGGTACGTTGATGAAAAGTTAATTTCAAAAGCTACTAAATTTGATTGAAGCAACTAACCATCCTCTGAGGCATCCGGGACTGGAAGTGCAACCGCTGGCACATGATTGCGCATTATACCGTAGTTGATGAAAGGTTTTATATCCTGAGGCTGTAACAAAGGTTTCAACGTCCAGGATGATCAACAACGAGTTTACCTCCTCAGCTTCCTGATCTTCCTGGGGTCTTGGCGGTTGTATCGGTGCAACGGCCAAGTTCTCATACTGCTCATCTACCTCCATTTCTTCCACGGGCTCTTGCTTTATCACAGCCATACCAATGAGTCGGTTCCCCAAGTTAGCACCACCGCTGTTGGAGCTGCTTGCGGCCATGGATTCGGTATCAGCACGGTTTTGGGGCTGCAAACGTCACAACTCTCACACGATATCTGTCTAGGTACTACTTCGATCAATTTCGAAAACTATGTTAATGATGAGGACTACTTGCTAAGAGCTCAAAATTTCTTACAATATCATTTTCCTGGTCCCATTGGCCACTTCCAGGTTGCTGTTTTGCCGCGTTTCCGGATTTCCAGTTGCTCGTGCGCTTGACCATCTTTGGATGTTTCGTTGCTTGTCGGAGAGAAAGATAAACTGAAAACTAATACTCTGGTCAATGAAAAGTAACAGCATCTCAATGTCAGGTAGAAATGAAAAAGAGTGTCGTACTAGCTACAATAATCCCAGACTTTGGAAAACGACCGAGTTAGGAGAGAAAGAACAAAACGAATGAGAGAAAATGATCGTGGTTGGTAGCCAACGATGGTATTGGGAAGGTTGTGGTTGGTGGACAACGATGGTACGGGGTACTGGGAAGATTCAGAAACAGGTGTGCCAAAGAGCCCACTTGCCCTCAAATGACCTTTGAAAAACCCCACTCGCCCTCAAATGACCTTTGAAAAACCCCACTCGACCTAAGACTAGCCTGAAAAATGAGGGGGTTTGATTCCCCTGACCATCATTAAGGACCAGATGCCTCGAATTCATGTCTTACTTATCCATACAGCCATGTTCATTGATATTTTTGTACTTATCAAACGTTGCTGATAATAATGAAAAGAACGGCAGCTAGGTTTCAAACAAGTGGTATAACTACTATTAGACTATGGAATCATGCCACAGGTTTCACAAAATGCACCTACAAACCTATAAATTTTGTTGAAACTTGATGATGAGTCAAAACTTTTTTATATATTTGCAAATAGGACCCTCCTGCCAGCTGGGCCATGTCCGCTAGAAAGTTCATGTGCAATGAAGGGACGGAGAGCGATTTTGTAATTGAGCAAAAGGATAAGGCGGCAATAGAGAAGGAAAACAAGTGCATGTTGCCACGGGACATTTCGAACGGGTACGCCGCATTTGACGGCAATTAGTGGGGGCTTACAGGTAAGAAGATTTGAAAATTCTGAACAAAACGAAACTGTCAGGGATGTGTTGCTAGCTATGATGTTACTTCAGGAAGGAGGCTTTATGAATGTAGAAGCAGTATCAAGAAGTTCTGATTACTGGTGTAATGAGGAGTGTTATAAGTTTGGTAATAACAGAGAAAGAACCTAGTGGGCATAGAAGTTACGGTAGTAGTCAAAATATCTTGTTGATTTAGGAGTAGATAACAAGAAAATCGGGTGAGTGAGGTAAAAATGAAGAGAAGAGAAAATGAATGTACGAATAGGCGATGGATGATCGTGCGGACCATCCTGCCAGCCAGACCGCGCCCCCCAGAAAGAGCATGTTTTATGAAGAGACGCAGGACGACTACGAGAAAGAGCTCAGAAATTTTGGAGGGCATAGAGAAGACATACAGGTACATGCTGTATCGATAGTACTGGGAAGGTTTAGGTTGATGGACAACGATGGTACGAGGTACTGGAAGAATTCAGAAACAGGTGTTCCAGAAAGCCCACTCGCCCTCAAATGACCTTCGAAATACCCCACTCGCCCTCAATTGACCTTTGAAAAAACCCACTCGACCTAGAATTTGTCTAAAAAATGAGGGGGTCTGTTGCCCCAGAGCAACCATCATTAGGGACCAGATGTCTTGAATTCATGTCTTGCGTCTCAATGTCTTGTCTCACAAACTCCCCCATTTGAAAAAAGTAACTCTCTTGTTCTTCATAACTTCTAGGTAACATTAAAACAATGTGAAAGATTCAGTAATCTTGATGAGAAAAGGTAAATGTGGAAACCTTTCTTTACAGAGAACCACATCCTATAAAGAGAGAGAGATCTATTAAATTGTGATACCAGTGTTTTTTACGCAGTCCAAGGTAAAATTCGGGATATTTTGAATGGAACCTTTGAAGTGACCAGCTCTTTTCAGATTGGAGCTGTTGTGGCAGTCGCTTCGGCACAATCGGAGAAAGTGAACGCTGCGATTCAATTGTGTCACTTTGGCTCTACATACTGGTAATCATATTTTTGGTATTT
>LR539642.1:465276-478746 GCA_900536315.3 Caenorhabditis becei
GTTGATGTTTGAAATTATTAATTCAGCTAAAAATTGACAAAAATACAACAGTTCACTCAATTTTCAAGGTTTTCCCATATCCAATTGCTTTTCTGACAAGAATATAAGAACGTCCTATCAAGTAAATAAGCGCGAGCATTATAGTACAAATACAGAACAAAAAGGAAAAAATTATGTCCAAATTATAATAAATAACAAAGTTGTATTTTCTGCCTTCATATTGCAACTCCTCAACTCCTTCGTTGTTCAGAACCCATGCGGTAGTTCGAAGTAACTTTTCAGAAGCAGTTTGAGGTCTGCTTCTAATCAAGTTCTTCAGTCTAATTGCTTTTTCGCGATAACTGGAAGAAATCTAACTTTTTAGGCACAAAACCCTGAAAACTCACCTTGGAACTGTCAATATTGTTTGAATTGCTTCTTCAATAGCTTCCGGTTCTTCCAACAACTGCTTCTTATCTCTCAATATTCCCCATCCTTTCTTGTCAACAGTTCTTCCATTCCTAGGTTGATCAGACATGAATGGAATGATTATCACTGGAACTCCATTCCAGGCAGCTTCCATCAAACTATTGAATCCTGCGTGAGTGATGAACAACTTCAAGTTTGGATGAGCAAGAATTGCTGGTTGTGGAGCCCAATCTATCACCAGCACATTTGTCAACTCTTTTGCTAGTTCAAATGATTTCTGAAAAGCAACCCATTACATTTACAAGAGTCTCCCACGATTTCTTACCTTATCAGTCTTATCAACTTTCACTATAAACTGGTACTGCTTGAACTTTTGAGTAATTCTGAGCACATTCTCCATCATTTTTGCAGGTAACTTTGTAGTATTAGCAATTGTTCCAAGTGAGAAAAATATGACATTATCATGATTGTTCATAAGGTTGGAAAATTTCTTGTCGAGAGTGATATTCCCATTTTCAATTCCAAGTCCGCCAATATGAACAATATTTGAAAGCGTTGGAGCTGGCAGCTCAAGAAGTTCATCGGTACATATTAGTTGTCCTCATCCAGTCTTTATGCTCATTACGTATGTGTAGTGTGTGAAGTAGTAAATTTTGAGCTCTTTGCCAGATAGGAGCTGGATTAACGTTGTCCAAATGAGACATGTAAGGCAGAAAACTGGGAGGGGTTGATAAACCAAGGATAGAACGCATTGTGACACTCATTGTGCAACTGAAAACAGAAAATTATTTTTTGAATGAAATTCATGCATACTGACTTACCTTGCCACCCAGAACTTATGTTTTATCCCGAGAACATGAGCTAGCCCCATACCACACAAATGTACATGCTCTCCAAAATATGCATCAAACTTTTCAGCTTTCAAAATTTCAATTAGTGTTTTGTTGGATACAATTTCTGGAAAGCAATGTTTACTGCATTCTTGAATTTTTGAATTCATTTTTTACCTTCACATAAATTATTATACTCATCCATATGTGGATCTGTACCAAAATCGAACAGTTTTCTCCAGACAGAAACAGGTTTCAAAATTTTTTCCGAGTATTCTGAAAATAAACATTTTAGTTTTTTTGAAAATTGTTTTTTTTCACTAACCTCTCTGCAATTTCAAATATTTCTGATTTTTCAAACCCGTCACTATCAGTCGTCTGCATTTTTTGCACGGAACAAACTTCTCCGCAATATTAGAGAAATCTGGCTCAAAATTGACCACATCATATCCATCATTCGCCAATTCGTCGGCAATTCGTCCTTGAGAAATCATATGTGATTTACTTGCAGTCGGAGAGAATACTAGTATTTTGCGACAGAAAATCACTTGAGTAAACAAGAGTATCGGTAAAAACATGATTAAATTCAATGAATTCATTTCTGAGAATAAAATGATTGGGTTCTTTGAAAATCAACGTGCAAATTCGAAAGTCGACACATCTTTTTCGAAAACCGACGAATTTTTTGTTGACCTTCGCTAGTGCAGCGAGAGACAATTGTTTCGGTGGAGTCGCAAAGTGATAACGAAAAGATTGAACAACCACACAGCCACACTGATACTCCACTTATGATATCACTTTATAGTCGCACTAAATGAAGTTTGTAGCTTCGAAGTAGTAGGAGATTCAGATATGATTGAGGGATGAAGCAAAAAAAACCAAATTTCAAACAAGCAAAGGGAGAAAGAAAAGAACCCCTTACTTGGAATTACACGCCTGGCAAACTGACGAGAAGTGTACTCGGTCGTACTGGTAGACACACGGAGCTTTTCAGTAGAATATCCGTGTCAAAGTAATCGGTCGGAGCAGTAACACATGAGGCGAACTGACGAGAAGTGTACTCGGTCGTACTGGTAGACACACGGAGCTTTTCAGTAGAATATCCGTGTCAAAGTAATCGGTCGGAGCAGTTACACGTGAGGCGAACTGACGAGAAGTGTATTCGGCCGTACTGGTAGACACACGGAACTTTCCGGTGACATATCCGTGTCGAAGTAAACGATCGGAGCAGTAACACTTGAGGCGAACTGACGAGAAGTGTACTCGGCCGTACTGGTAGACACACGGAACTTTTCAGTGACATATCCGTGTCGAAGTAAACGATCGGAGCAGTAACACTTGAGGCGAACCGACGAGAAGTGTATTCGGTCGTACTGGTAGACACACGGAGCTTTTCAGTGGAATATCCGTGTCGAAGTAATCGGTCGGAGCAGTTACACGTGAGGCGAACTGACGAGAAGTGTATTCGGTCGTACTGGTAGTCACACGGAGCTTTTCAGTGAAATATCCGTGTTGAAGTATCTTTGTTTACACGTAAATCTGATCGGCAAGTAACGGATTTGACCCAATGGATCGAAATTGCAGATCTTCCTTGTAATATTCCGTCTCGAGCTGAAAATTTGTACAATTCTCTGTTTTGCATTCACTGTTATCGATTAATTCGAAAATTTCCCAAATTTTCTTTTCTTTCTTTCTTATTTTTTCTGAAAGTCCAATTTTTATCAAATTCAGCAAATTTTTATAATCTTTTTCTCTTTTTTTCCGAGTTCCTACGGTTTTTCCAGAGTGAAACTGGTTTTCGGTCACGGTTCCCATACCGTACCCCGGCGCCAAGGTCGTACACTTTGGTTCCCGTACGCAGTATCTCGTTGCGGTGTTCACACCGTTCGTTGCGTGACCCGCCCGCGTGTCGAAGTTTGAATCCATCTCGCGCGCGCCAGCTGTTCCTTTCATCGGCTTCTGCGTTCTTTTGCACTTTTTTGCTAATTTTTCCTACTTTTCCTGCCCCTGTTTTGCATTTCAGAGTTTGTAAAATATTCCCAAGAGTTTTTCCATTCATTTTCAGATACATTCAAGCAGAAAAAACTTTAAAAGTAAGGAAAAACACAAATTTCCGGTCCAAAATAACGTTTTTTCCAGAAAACTGTGGCGACGTGTCCGGAGACAAGCAACGAAAGCTGATGGAGGATAGGAACAACGTTCGTGGATGGTTAGAGGAGGAGCATGGGCTCCCAGAAAACCAGTCGAGATACGATGTGAGTTTTTTTTTCGAAAAAATCTGGAAAAAGCGCGAAAAAAATCTTTGTGATGTGGCTTTTCAGGGAAAAATTGCAGCGATCTCGAAAATCTCTATTTCGCTCTCTTTCCCTCTCGAAAATCACTCCAGTTCCGAACCAATTGAGTAAAAACGTCGACAAGTAGTCGGCAAGCAACCAGACTGTGTTCAATGCCCGTCGTACCTTGGAGTTCAAAACGAATCCTTCCAGACCGGCAGATCGCTTCTCTGAAATGTTTCCTCGCTCTGTCTAATGCCGAATGACCTTCTCACTTATCCGATGCTTCGAAACACATGATAAGCGGCGAACCCCGCTGCTTCCGTCTTGATTTTGAAGAGGTTCGCTCAAAACATGTCTCAAGGACGTATGTTCTCCACTGAGTCTCTGTCTGAAGCTAACAGTTGTCTGTGAACAGACCCATCGAAGACAGGAGAGGCGTCTAGAGTGGAGAAACCTGCGAGATACAGGCGATAACCGTCGAGACATCGAGCTACTTTGTCGACAAGGCACATATCGGTTCAGTAAGCTTCTCGTGCAAAGAGGCATCCACTTTGAGGAGAAGCGAAGACGTCGGCACGTTGTGGAAGAGCAGCTGGTGAGACGTCTGGCGGCTTCGTCGATGAGAAACCTTCTGGATCGACTTCACAAAAACGAGTTTGACAAGTTAAGTTTTCCGTCGAGAAGCTTTCAATGGGATTCCTTTCCAAAAACTGCTTTGCGGACGTCTGTCATATATGATTCTCTGACTGAAGTCGAAAGACGTCTTCTGAAAACTGTGGAGCAGTTGACAGCTGGCGACAACTGTCAGGGCATCGATCTGTTTTGCCGACAAATATCATCCGAACTCGTACGCTTCTCAACGTCTACTGCAGACTGTGGGAGAGCAGATGACAGCTGGCGAGGTTGGCAGCTTTGTCGATAGCAACCTTCTGGGTTCTCGCGAACTTTGGAGGCTAGAGGGGATCGTTGTCATGTGGGCGACGGACTTTGTCAGCTTGTTTTCTCGGGCGTCACAATGATATTTGCGAACATTTGGAAAAGCACAGAACTTCGAGAGACTGTAGACTCCAGAGACAGCTGTCAGGAGTTAATTGAAAGAAGGAAGACGTCGGGACGTCGATAACGAACTCGAAAGTCTCAGAAGCTTTCTCGGGTGCCTTGAGAAGGACGGGGTCGACGATTTCGGTTTGCCGTTGACAAACTTACGAGGGGTTCTCTCCGACAACTACTTCGCAGACGTCTATCGTATCTAATTCTCTTACTGGAGTAGACAAACGTCTTCTGCAAACTATGAAAAAGCTGATAGCTGGCGAGCCGTCTGGCTGTTTCATCGACAGAAGCATTCTGGGTTCCTGTGGTTTTTCTGCGAAAAACCGGCCAAAAGAAGGTCTTTCGAAGGAGAAGTGAAGATGTCGGCACTTCGATGTGTCTCACAATCATAGGGTTTCTCAGGTGAATAGAAGAGGATGAGATCGGTGAGCCGTCAAGAAGCTTCCAAAGGAATTCATTCCAAAAACTGCTCTCCGGACGTCTGTCATATTCGATTCTCTGACAAAAGTCGAGAGACGTCTTCTGTAAAGTGTAGAAGTGCAGGTGACAGCTGGCGTTAACTGTCAGGGCATCACTCTGTTTTGCCGACAAATATCATCGGGACTCGTATGCTTCTCAACGTCTTCTGCAAACTGTGAAAGAGCAGGTGACAGCTGGCGAGGCTGGCAGCTTTGTCGATGGCAATTTTCTGGGCAGTGAAAACTCCGACAGACCTCGGACTCCGAGAGAGACAGGAACGCAAGCGACAGATGGCGAGATGATGTGCTGCTCCTTTGAGAGAGAACTTCTCAATTTCAAATTGTTCGGGCGAATGGTCAGCTGTCAGGAAGCCGACGAAGACGTCGATACGTCGACGACGAACTTGCAGTCTCCTTGACAACTGTCTTTCTGGAGTGCCTCGAGGAGAACGAGGTCGGCGATTTCGGTTTTCCGTCGAGAAGCTTCCAAGAGGATTCATTTTGACAATTGCTTCGCAGACGTCCGACCATTCGGAACCACGCAAAGCTTTGCAGACTCCGAGAGAGACAAGAACGCAGGCGACAGATTGTGAAAGTGAGCTGCTCCTTGAGAAAGAACGGTTTGAGTCCGAACTTTTTGTAGGCAGCTGTCAGGAGGCCGTTGAAAGTAGGGACGAAAACATCGGCATGTCGACGACGAACTTGAGTCTTATTGTCAGCTACCTTCTTCGGGTGCCTCAAGAAGGACGAGGTCGACGAGTTTGGTTTACTGCCGAGAAGCTTCCGTACGAACGAAGGGATTGCCAAATAGTTTTCTTGAGGGAAAAAATAATGTGTAGGGGTATTCGGGAAAGCGCACAACTTCGTTGACTCCGAGACAGACAGGAACGCAGGTGAAAGATCGTAAGAGTAGGTTACTCCTTGTAGAAAAAGCTTTCCGTGCAAGTGGACAGCTATCGAAAAGAAAAAGAAAGTCGTGTATGGCGGGGTTGAGAGGGCTGGCAAAGAGTTACTGGTGTCTCCCGGATTTTCCAGTTCACAGTAGAGTTCGATGTGTGGCCGATAGGGTCCCTTAACAACTTCCAGCAAAAGTGCGGTCTAGTGTGTGTTTCCACGTCATAAGCGATTGCCGGGGTAATGCGTCGAGAGTTTGTGAGAAAGGTCACAGCGTTGCGAATTGTATACCCGTGATAGAAAGCTTTCGAATCATTGAAATAACTCACATTCACACTATGTAACTTTCAGGAATCTCAGGAAGTGTGTAAGTGATAAAGCACAAACATGATCGATCACCACCTGTGTACCGTCTTCCACTCAAATGGTTTTCCCTGTTATGTTTATAAAAAAACAAATTTTAAGTTAAAACATAGACGATAATTTTATTATCTCTGGAAATTCCTTTCTGTCATTTTGTCCATATATTTCTTTTATTTCTTTGTGGCTTGTATAATGTCCACATTGAATAAACTGTGCATGAATATTATGCTCGCATGCTCATCAGGTTCCCGGAAGGAAGCAAGCAACACATTCGGCGTCATTTGTTAGGTTCCTTTGTGAGGTCAACGTCCTGGATTGAGGAATCGGTAAGTTCTTCAAGTCAAGAACAGGTTTGAAAGGGGTTTACATAAAAATACGTGTTCAACTAACACCTGCATGCTCTAAATGTGTCCAACGTCTTCAGTCGCTGTATAACTTTGCTTGGGGGCCTAGACAAAATCAAATTAGGATTGTTTTCAAAAAAACGAAGTATATTTCATTTTCGAAAATAAATTCGCATTTCTACAACAAACGATCCCAAGTCAAAGGCATCAGCAATTGAAGATTCTGGAAAAATATATAAAAATGAGGGAAAATGAACAATCGATTTGAAAAACGGGAAATTAAAACAAAAATATTCTGATAAAAAGGAAAAAAAAGGGGAAAATTTTCGACCGGGAAGGTCCGGAGAAATCGAGTGATTGGTTGTTTAAAAAAAACAGTGCGACTGGGGAATAAGCAAATCAGATCATGGGGAAGTTGGGAATTAGAACAAATGTAACCGTTGTGTATTCGAATTACTCGATTTCGCATAGCTACAGTAAGAAAAACGTACTGTAGTTTTACTGAAATGACGTTCAAAAAGAAAACACCGGATTCAAAGCTAACTTGGAGTACTTCGTAATGAAGCCTTCATTACGAAAAAGTTCACGGTTCTTATGGATTACAGTAGTAGTTATAGTAGTTACAAATGTTGTGTATCCCGAAAAGTCCTTTTTTCTGGTAACCAAGTCACAATGAGTGCATCACAGAGACGAGCTTTCTAGTTGGCCTCAGGTCGAGTTAGGGTGACCACGTGTACTACTTCCGGACACAACACCTTCCCCTTTCCACAAAGCTGGTTGATTCCAGAAGTGCGACCGCTGATGCATCGTGTCTTGGTACCGCCCGTAGTTGTTTTCATCGTTCCCGTTCTGTCTCCACTGTCCCTTTCTTTTGTTCGAGTAGATGCGCTTGGCGGAATTCCACTGACTCGTGGCCCCACGTCCTCGCTGATACCGTCTCGGGTCTACTGGAAGGTTCGACCTGTACAAAGCGTTATCAGTCACCTTTTCTGAAGCGGAGCTTCCAATCATTTCAACCAAACACTGGCGCATTCCGAAGTCCCGATCTATCCAATCCATTCCGACAACGTTGATTCCGAGCGACGTCCTTTCAAATGATACTCTGTCCGAGCCGCACCGACAATCTCGATTTCCGATCCATTTGCACAGAGGATCCGCTTGTTCTTCGTCTGGCTTATGCGAGATCCAATCTTTTGCCAATCCTTCAAAGACATTCTCAACACTGATCTTAATGTATCTTCTCTTATCAGCCGTCTTTCCTGTACTGCGTGCACCTCTTCTTCGTCTTCGAATTCATACCCAACTTTTTTGACTTGGACTTTATATACGGCTCGACCTTTCTGGTTCTGATCCCGACAAAATCTAGCAATGTGCCCAACCCGTTCACGCTTGTAACACGTGACACTGGCTTTTCTCTAGAAACTATTCTTTGAACCGACACTCACACTACTGTGGCCGGCCTCAAATTTCTCTGGCTCTTCTGGTGCTTCCGGCACTTTCCTAACCTGATATACACTTTCCCACGTCTTCCGATGCCCAGTCAGTCTCTTCGCATTTTCTCGTAGCAACAGAACCCGGCACCATTCGTCGTGCATGTCTCCCAACGTCGTCTTCTTTTTTGCAACACTCCTGTTCCCATTTTCAGTCATCGATGCCAACTTGGCTTCCGCCACTAGTTCCGAGATCTTGTTTGTGTAGTCGTTTGACTTGACCAATCCTGATTTTCTTCTGCTGAACATTATAGCCATATGTCTTCGTACCAGGATGCTTCTTTTCACTTCGAACACCTCCGTCATCTTCTTTACCGTCTCGTCCAGCGTCATCTCATACATACATTTCCTGTCCATGCATCGACTCGCAATATCTGTTGTAGGCTTATTCTGCCAAGCTCTCAATCAACACCCGTATCCGTTCCCTCTCCAGAAACTCGGCGCCGTCCTCCACAAAGAGCAACACGTGCTTCTTGAATCATCTCTTGAACGAAGTCAGCGTATCGATGCATGTGTTAAATTAGAAGATTCTCTTCAAGAGTGATGCCACGAGTCTCGGATTTGGTCGATGTGGTCTTCCAGCAGATAGTCTCGGTCCTTCCTCTTCGAGTCTCTGATGCCTGCGCCATTTTTTGCAAACTCTGATTCAATCATTTATTCATTTCCATCTGCATTTAGCACACCAAATCCTATCCAGTTCTAATCGTTATCAACATTTGTTCTTAATACCATTTGTATCCACATCCCCTTAAATTGTGAACGCTTTTCTCATCTCAGATTACTTTTTTTTTCTATCTCGCCTTTTCTCACTTTCTCTTCCGTCTCTGTCCCAATTTTTTCGGGTTTTCTATGTTTATGATTTCAGAAAACTATGAATCCAGACAGAAAGAGAGATCGTTCTACCAGCAATGGAAGTGATGGGTCGTCAAAGAAAGTTCGGGCAAATGCGTTCCAGACTGGCAGCGACGTTTTTCTATTCTCTGGGAGATCCAATGCGATTTTAGATAGAACACCAACTCCGGAGATTATGGAGCAGCCTTCCAACGAGCCGCGCGAGCCGCGTTATGAGACCTCCGATAACTTCCAGGTAAGAGCAGTTGAGTTTTTTGAAAGGAACCCTAACATTTCTCAGACTGACGACCCGGAATGGAATCGGATCATGGATTTTACGGAAAACTCTCGCAAAGCTGTCGGATCGTGCGAAACGTCTGGATCGAATGGATTGGAGAACAGGGAGGAATGGGACAGGCAGAGAAGTGCTACCCCACAACCAGCCAACCGCTTCGAGCCAACCGACGACGGTCGGATTCAGAATGAGGCAGATGGATCTGCTGCAAAAGAGCAGGAGCTGGTGAATGGAGAGATGGTTGAAGAGGATCAAAACGTAAATTTAAATTGACTGATCTGAAAGCTTGAAAGGATAATTATAGGGTTCGGGGCGACAAAACGACGTAGAGCTGGAGTTAACGCCACAAGCTCCACAGCAGGACTATGAAGGCGAGGATCTTCCTTTCGATCCGATTCTTGCTGAAAAGTATCAGGAGCCAGCCGAAGGGATTGTGGCCGTGCGCCATCACGAGGGAACTCCGACATTGTCGCCGCACGACGAGGTGTTTGGAGAACCCGGCACGTCGTTGACCGCCGTTGGACGCCTTCGCGAACGATCAATGGCTCCGGAACAACTCGAGACTACTCGAGACAGTGCAGAAGAGTTGGACCCGATGGCTTCTAATGATGCGCCAACGCGAGTTGCCAAGAACCCGATTTTCCTGGAACAAAGGATCAAGGAGGAACCGATCGGGATCTATGAAAATGGAGAAAGAGCACCAGAACGAGTCGAGAATCAAGACGCAAATGCGACGGCAAACAGAGATGCGGGGAGACAACATGATAGCAGTGCGAGATTTTCCATGAGCGCGACAAGAGGAGAACCATCAACTTCGGGAAGAGCAAGGGCTATCCGAGACGTAAGAAATCGTTTTGAAAATAATGTATAATTTATGAATAACATTTACAGACCGATTCGCAAGAGTCGGCGATCATGCTCACCGGAATGAAAAGAACGGCGTTCAAACGAGAGATCCGTTCACAAGAGTCGACCGCCTCGACAACTTCCGATGGTTAGTGATTTGCTCAAGTGAAGCTTGAATTTTCATTATGATTTTTCACTGAAAATTCATTTCGTTTTTACAGACTTCAAGAACATCATGAAGTTGTTCGTCGTCTTGCGGTCAACAACAATCCCGAAGACCGAAATCAACAAGCAACTGACTTTGTTGATGACCGGCGGACTTCTCTCCGTTCGAATTGGAGATCAAGACGTCAGTGGAGCAGCGATTCTCATCGCTGCGTACACACTCCATTGGACCGAAATCAACGAGAAGTTCGGGATTGACAATGACACCTTGACAAGACTCATTTTGTCCTTCGCTAGAATGCAGGTCAAATTGATCGTCGAGACGGATATCCAACAGGCAAAATCGGTTTCGGATATGAAGGATCCGAGGATACAAGAAGTTTTCCGGAGAATAGAGGATCTCTGTAAGACCACAGAGTTTGAGTTCTTGAAGAAAACCTCGTGCTCTTCGATAAGCGAGGTTTTCTTCAATGCCAGTCTGGCTATGCGAGACGACTTCATGAAGCAATTAAGACCAATATTCGACGACGTAAATAATGGGAGATATAATCGATCGTAAGTGTTTGAAAAATTTTGTTATAAGAATCTGTAAGCTCCAATGTGTTTTTTCAGAGTTTTTCAAGATAAGACAGAGACAACTTCCGATCTGAACGACCTTCTCAATGAGTTACGAGTATAATAATGTATGTATATATGTTTTCATAATCTTATTCTAGTCTATTTTATATTGTTAAACCCTTTTAATTTTTCCCATTTTTCTTTTATAAATAAATAGAATTTCAAAACAATAACGTCTAACTTTTTTGTTATCTTCCATCGTTTTCTTCGATGTCTTATACCTGCTCTGTACTTGCCTGTTTTTTCTTCTCATCGGTTTTTAGACAACTGAACAATGTCTTCACGCCAAGCCAGATCTGCGGCCATCTCCGCGAAGAATGCCAATAAGAAGGTATTATCATTGTGAAAGTTTAAAAAAATACAGATATGATTTCTAGATCTTCGAGAAGGAAGAAGAACCAGAGGAAGATGATGAACCGATACCGATTGCTCCGTCTCGGAAGAGACCAGCCAAAGGTTCCGGGAAAAAAACGGTGAAGAGCACGCGGAAACCGAAGAGAAAGAGGGTTTGAATGAAAAAAAAGACTTTCAAAAACAATCATGATTGCAGGTTTGTCGGCTTGGATCGCCGGTGCTGTTCCGTTTCCCGGTGAAACCGTCGAGGAAGGAAGCCGACAGCAACAAGCGAGAGAAGGTGAGATTCTAAGTGTTTTGCCAGAACAATGCTATTGCCACTAGAGATTCAAAACAAGACTTTGAACGACATTTGATATTTGATAAACATTTTCAGTCTCCTCTGACGGAGAGGGCGCAACGACTCGCCAATCGAGAGCAAAAACGGAAGGAACAAGAACAGATGCCACTTTGTTACTGTCCAAGAAAGGTTAATTGGAAAATAAATTATATTTTTCCCACAAGTATGAAAGTTTACAATAAGGGAAATTTCAGAAGGCCGCGAAAAAATCGATGCGTGCAAAAATGCAGAAGTCGAGAAAAGCTGCCATCCGCCAGGCCTCTTTGAGACTGTCCACCGAGCCCCGAGGAAGCGTGCCATCTCCACGCTACTGGTCTCCACGCTACTCGACGCCGAGAGCTTCGACTCCGCGCTCAAGACTCTTGACTCCGATCCCAACATTCCGAGTTCCGAAGCCATCGAGGCAGGGAGTCATTGCAGAGTTCAGATATGTCATGCGCACTCAACTTGTGAGTCACTTTAAATTTTTAAAAGCATAAATTTTACTTTCTTAGGGCATTCCTCAGGGACATCAGAATGAAGGCGGAATGAAAGTGGCAGGCACCATCGAACGAGGAATAAGGGAGGAGTTGTGTGAGTTCTACCGTTGAGTTATTAGGTATTAAGAAATTTCTTCTAGGGAAAAAGCCACACGAGAAGACCATCATCGAATGGCTTCATTCCTCTGAAGTACTCCACCAGATCATCAACGTCTTGTTGAGAAATGCGGACCAGAAGAAGATCAACGACTTGCTGATGATCAACCGCAAAAAAGGCTTCGTGCTGTTCAGAGGCATCTGCAGCACGCTGTCGATCGACTTCGGATCCGGGATGGTCGAGAACACGTGGATCCGCCAGCTGGGAAAGATCCTTCTTTCCTATTCAATTGCTCCTAAGTACCAGGACGAAATCGAGCAGTGGATGTCCGTCGTCAACTTCTTGATGCTCAACGAGAGCAACTGGAGCTCCTGCGAAAATGCGGATGATTTGGCACCGGTCAAGCTGTTCGATGCTATTGCGGGACAGAGTGTGGTCACCCCTCTCTCACGCTACGCCACCGCGTTCCAGCATTTCTCCCGCCACCAGATCAAGGATTCTCCAGGAATGAAGGACAAGATCAATAAGATGTTCGAGCAGATCCAGAATGAAGACTCATCAGACAGGATGGAAGAGATCTTCGCCGAGTATTCGAATGGGCTCCCACCAAGTGTCAAACAGATCATGAGTGGCATGCTACTGTTGGCCAAGGCTCGAGTTGAAAGACAGCAGTAAGTTTTTATTCTCTTACGCTAATCTCTTTCGGAAACTGATACAACCAAATAGCCTTTGTCTCCAAAAACTACCTGAGCACATTTCAGGTAACCAGCTCCACAATTTGCATCAAAATGGTCATCTACATCCTACAACTTCGACGCCGTCTTCCTTGTTCCCGTCCAGTGCAAGCTCCATGTTCCTTCTGTGTCCATTCCCAAAGTCAATGTTGGTCTTCCTGACAATAATCATTTGCAATTCGTATTGAATCTTGTTCACCCAATGAAAATTTAAACTAACAATTGTTTTCTTCTAATCAATAGACCGGTTTGAAAACCAATCAGTTTTTGAGAACTTCAGTAGAAAAGCAGCGCCAAAGGAAAAACAATTGGTGAGTTTTTGACTTTTTCAAAAAGGAATCATTCCGAAAACATCAAAAAATAATGCAGAAAAGTGACTAGATTAAAAAATGAAAATTAATGTTGCATATTGACAAATGAATATTTGTCCAGAAAGTCCATGTCCCAGAGCATGCAAAATGCGGAACTGACACAGAAGGGAAGTGAGCGTGTGTCGTGTGCTGGCTAGTGAAGGTTTGAGTCAAAATCGGAGCTGGAGAACATGAACGTAGCATCCGAAGTGCGGAACTGACACAGAAGAGAAGTGAGCGTGTGTCGT
>LR539643.1:0-34330 GCA_900536315.3 Caenorhabditis becei
ATGGTACTGTTCATGGCCGAACCACTACTGAGTGACCATGTGTTCGTCGCTACTTCACTGTACTGTTTGAATGTGTCTCTTGTTGACTCCAGTTGATCTCTTTCTTCTATTCTCTTCTCCGGACAAGTGCAAGAATTGGCATAATGAACAGTAAAACAGGATAAACCGAAAAGAAAATAACAAAAGATTCGGGACGTTTTTACGAAAATACTTGCAAAATGTGTCGCATTGAGTGCACATGTAGCAAAGAACGCCTAATTCTCAGGGAAAGTGATTATATCGAAAGAAAACAACCTAGTTTTTTCGCCCTTAACCAAATTCTCGGTAAAAACATGACATGTGAGATGTTCTCCCAGTTTTTTAGTTTCAAATGCCTAAAGATATTGGCTTCAATACAAACTGAAAGTGATGTCAATGGGAAACTATCTCCTCTACAATTTCGTAAATGATCACTTTCTTGTGCTGAGCCCCGTTCGAGAGTTATTATCGGTACAGCAGACAGCCCGTTTCTGCGCGCCCGGTGGCCTGTCAACAACCCCTTCTGTGGCCGCCGCGCCGCGACTCGAGGTGAGATTCGGGAGGAACTCATTTAAAATACAAAAAACTCAAAAGATCTTAGAAGCTTTTCGAACTTGTCATTCTAGAAAACTATTATCTTTCTCTAATCAAAACCCAGTTTTCTTCCCGCTCACTGATTCCGACTTTGGCTTCTCTTCGACTTGACCTCGACTCCTCAGCTGCCTTCTGTTGTTCCCGTTTGTTCGAATTTTTCATCGTCTTCTGCACAGTTCAAACTGCTCTCGTCCTGAAAACGGATATTGATGGATTTTGCTGTGTAGATGAGACTTTGAAGTGCTTACCTCTTCCATAACCAAAGAAACGGGCAAGAAGTTTCAAGAAATGAAGACTTTTCACATCGGAAAATCGTGGCATTCGGGATCACGTGATTCTCGGTGTTCCACGTGTTTGTTTTTTACTTGCAAGGATTCATCCACAGTGAGCGTTGCACGTCTTCAGACCCTGATGCATGCAGAAAGTCTCTCGAGTCTGAAGGTAGCATTTCTTTTCGCGTGGCACCTTCTGACACTCACAGTCTTGCGAGAAACGAGAATCGCAATCCAAGTGATCGCGAACTTGCCCTCTATCAGAGTGTTCGGCTTCTGAAGATCCATCCCGCGCAGCGTCACTTTGAAGTGTCATTGTCTCTCAACATTGAACTCTCCTCAACTCGTCTTTAGCTCATCCGACGTCGTCTCTGCATCTCTTCTCTCTACCATTGGCTTGAGAACAATCCTGTGTGTACAGAAGAGCACTGCGTACGTCTTCCAAAGCATAGAAGCCAGCAATCAATCAATGGTTTCCCCTGCGAGTGGTGGAGAAGCTTCCAGAACTAGACTTCAGCTTTTATCTTTTTTTTTTAATTCACAACATTTTACAAAAAACAAACTTTATTCTTTACAAAAGTACTCTACATAATAATCTCTACCTAATTCATATTCTTAGAAAAAAATCCAGTCATACACGCCCTAGCAATATCATTATTCTTCAGTTTGTTCGGAGAGGCCGCGGGCAGTCGACAGGGAGGACGTTGAGTCGGTAGCCGTGGGAGGAAGAAGACGTTGAAGCCATTGGTACCGCTTAGCCTGCTTTTTACTCATCTTCTGAAACAAAACCCAATTATTTTCATCGCCCCGGAAACTGAAGACGAGCTTCAAGCGTGTTGCAAAAGCGCTCCACCAGACTTCTTCCAGCTCCACCTTAAAATCTGGGCAACGCGAGGCCAGAATTGGTAAACTAATATTGTTTTGAGGCACAATGTTTTTTGTAAAAGACGCAGATGTCGAGAGAATCAAAATCGCTGCGAGAATGCGCCAGTATTGAGAAACAGTAAGTGGAAGACGGCAATAAAAGCAAACCTTGAACTCATCGCGAACTTCCGGATGCTTGGCACATAGCTCTCGAAAAGAGTAGACTGTAGCATCTCTATCAAGTAGACTTCCATTTCGAACAGTGTACAGCTGGTTGACGGTCGGGATGCGCTCCAGGAGCTGTCTCAGCAGATTGTTGTCCGATGTGTCAGTGTCGTTAGTGTTCGATGTTGATGGAACGGAAGTCGGTTTCGACTTCTTGTTGTTGGTTTCTATGAGATTCAAGTTGAAGCCGCAGTAGCCAAATGATTGACCATGTAGCGAGACTCCATTCGGATCGATAAACTTCAGCAAAGAGATTCCATTCTGAGCCGAACACTTGTATTTTACATGCTTCTCAAGCTGGCACGTCATCTTCTCGACTTCAACAAGCTCTCCATACAAATCGAATGCGATGAGTTTACCGCCGTACTCGTACGAAGTGACAGTCAGCTGAGGTCCGGTTTTAGGGGCCCGTCCACTTGGAACTCCAAGACACACGAATCTTCTTGAGAGAATTGTTTGTTCATTTGCTCTGATCACAATCCAATATTCGCCTTCAACTTCCACCGTGAAAGCCAGCTTCACTCGTTTTCCGTCTTCAATCGGCGGTTTCCATGCAACAGCGGCTGTTCCATAAACTTCTGCACTCAAACGTGTGCTTTGTAAAGCCTCCAGCGTGATTTCCTTGAGCCCCTTTGCTCCACTCAGTTGCATTCCCACCACGACCACTTTCTTCCAATCGAAAACTTCCTTGCACCAGAAGGATCTTGTCGTGGTGTTCCCATCGATTTCCAAGTCAGCTCGGTACATCCCTTCCGAGTCGGGATTGAGCAGCACATAGTGATCGTCTGCCATGGTCACTGAAGACGTTCTTTCTTTTCGATCGTGCGGAGTGCGGATGTGGGCCGTCGTGGTGGGTCCTTCGATTTTCTCCATCGCATACAACGTCATCAGATAGACGGACACGAACTGAAAAATCATACAGTAGGAACATTTTGAGATACGCTTTCACTAACGGGAAACTTGTACTGGACTTCCGGAATCTGGGCCATGCGACGGTGGTTGGTCCTGCAATGGTTTCTGGTCTCTTCCAGAGTTCTTGGTGCGGAATCAGCTTGATCGAAAAGCGGCTCTCCACGATCGAAAGAGCCTCTGACGAACTCGTAGTTGTCTTGATGCCACTGCAGGGTCAGATCCGAATGAAAGTGTCCGTTTCTTGAACGGGCTGGCGGACTTGCTGATGCTGGAGGCCTGTCTGGCTGACGATGCTTTCTTTTGCGTTTCGGCGGCGAGTAAAGTCCACAGTCAACCTCTTTGTCGAACCTCCCTTGCTGCAAATAGCCCTTATTGGTTTCCAACTAATCCAATTCTCGATCGTTATCTTTCGTCGAGAAACGAAAGCCCGAGAACATGTTCTATACTCACGATGTCATCCCGTCGACTTTTCTCCGGAACAGTGGCAAGACCTTCATTTAAACTCCTCTTCAAATGGGCCCTCATGGATCTTGTCAGACAGCGGTTCTTCGGAATACACAGATGGATCAATGAGAAGGCGGATGTCAGCGAGACTCCAGCGATGGCTGTCGCGACGCTATCCGAAGGAGCAGGCACGGAGAATGACTCATCTGAAAATTGTACTTTTCTAAATTGCCTAATGAATTGATCACTTATTGTAATCTACCCACTTTCCCCCGTTTTCGTTCCCCGTTTCAGCTAATACTGCAGTTTTTTTGAGATGCGTATCATTCAGGGCCCATTTTTTCAATAATATTTGTCTTTAATCACTGTTGTGTCTTTCTTTCTATTAGTCTTTAGGTTTTTATTTTGAATTTCTTCTTCTTTCCCCATTTCTTTATCGTTTCTCTTGAATAATCTGTTTCAATTCAGCCATTTTGCCATTTCAAAAGAACGCCAAGTAATTGCTGGCGCTTTTCTCGTGTTGGCGCGCGAATGTCTCAATTTCAGAATAATGTTTGGAGGCGAGCTTCACGCTTTAAGCCGTTTTTCCCTACCAACGTTCCTTTTTTTCCACATTTTGCCCAACTTCTCTTTAAACTTCTTTGATTTTTTTGATTCACCCGTGTACGCAGCGTGTAAAAGCTACATTGCAAGTCGCAGCGCTTCCAGCTTCCATTAAGCTCTAGGCAGACAGATAGATGGCACATAACTAGCGAAGCGCTTGTCAGTCCGTTCTTTTGTCTCCGAATCAAGTCTCTCAATCGAATTAGCTTCATATATTTTCAGTTTCTCAAATATCGGGGTCCTAATTGATATTTACAGTCACGGAGTCACTCTTTGGTGTCTCCAATCCACCTAACACTAACAAATCTTTCGAATTTTCTTTGTACAAGTAGAGAGATTTCGAATGGGAATGATCTTGTTAATCGTTAATCTCCATCGCATACCAGAACGTCGGAAATTGATGCAATCAGCTGTGTCCCGGCTTCCAGCACGTGTGTTTTGCTATCGATGGGAGTGAGTTTGACAGCTTTGAGCTAAGATTACAACACTTGTTATATGTACAAGAATAGCGAAAGCACGCTTAGATGCACTTGTGGAAAAGCTATGCGGTGGCTGATCGTCCGTCGCTTCCTCTATGTTCCATTATCGCTTCCTCTATTTTCCAGTTAGATTTGCTTCTTTAGACGAGCTCGTTACCGATTGCCAGTTCAATGACCCAACTTTTCAATTCTAGTTTCCCAGACACATGTTTTCTCTCGAACACACTCGTATTTGTTAACTTTCAAAGCGCTTTTTTCAGCTCTGTCTTAGCATTGCTTATCTATCGAGATATCTTGCTTCATTCCGTACTTCTTCTTATTTCCCGGGTCAATTTGCGAAAAACACAATTTTACTTCCTTTCCCCTCCCGTTTTCCGCTTTTCCCAATTATCTACGATAACTTACAGATGGTTTAGACTCTGTCGTTTAGACTCTGCCGATGCGACGAACAAGTGAACCTTTCATATGCTGAACACCATAGTTTCAATTTTTCTTCAATAGATCGAAAAGTGGTCAATTTTTGACCAATCCCAACCAAAATTGTATTCTTCGAAGTGGTAGTGCCGTTCGAAAAGATTTAGAAGCTCAGCATATGAAAGGTTCTCTTGCAGTTTCTATACCATAAAATTTGAGTACAAATCTCGATTCTGAGTTGTTTTATACCATTTCCAAAAAGCGCTTAAAAGCAAACGATTACTTCCGGAACTTAATGCTCTTTATCCTGTTTCTCGCGTTCCGTTTCTCTTCCGTTTCTCTCTGTTTTTTTCACTAGGTAAGTATATTTCGGTCCAGGCTGAACCTATCCAAACCAACCTGTTTCGATTCAGTGTATAACCACGAACAATAGTTCGGTACATCTTTGAAGAACATGCCATGTGAAACCGTCGTGGGCTCCAAAAGATGAGAAATTGGCCATTTTGACCAGTCTGGCGCTGTGTTCGATGGGTTCCTTGCACTTTTTCGGGGTTTCAAGAGCAGTTCTGACTAGTTTAGAATCTACCGGTTTCGACAGTTTTGAGCATGTTTGAAGAAAAATATTGATTTTTTTGACTTTTATTTTTAAAAAAATTGGAAAATTTTGAAACTAATTTTTTCCCTCAAAAATTCTCCAATTGATTTTAGTTTAGTTTACGAGAACAGGTTTCATCCCGTCAAAAAAGTGCCGGGAACCTATCAATTACAGCTTCAAACAGGCCAAAATGGTCTATTCGCCCTCTTCTGGAGCCCACCACGGTTTCAGATGAGTTATTCTGAGAAATGTACTGACCAAAACAGCCCAATCATTCAATGAAGCGATTCATTTGGGTTTTGACAGGCTCAACAACAGACCGAACAGTACTTCAGCTTGGCAGCTGACAGTAACTTTACCTTTTTCGTGCCGTCAAATTGTAAAATTTTTTCTGCTTTCCGTTTCTCAAAATCTTCTTATCGCTCTCTCTCTCTCACCACTAGTAGCAAGAAGAATCCCTTTCTCTTTTTCTATCAGCTGCTCAACTAATTGCCCCAAACCACATTGTCGCCCGTTTCATCTGGGATTCCAAGGGTTCGTCGCTTCATATGTATTCGCGTTTCAATCATCGCTCTTGTTGCCGATTCCAATTCATCTATTCTAATCCCATGCTTCGTTTTTGAAATTTCGTTATTCAACCCAATCGTTCTCCTCTCCTCTTCCTTTCCGTCTCCCGTTTCTCAAAATCTATTTTCCCCCTTCTCACGCTCAATCTGTCAGTTTTTATGGCATCGTTTCCGAAACACAGTAACATTGAACATTTATCTCTCTATCTTTCCTTTCCCTCTCTCAATTTCCTAATCGTTTCATTTCGGGTTGTCGGCGATTCTTTGGCGTCTCTGTTACATTTTCGTCGCCCATTCTGATACATTTTCACTAATTTTCTGTATTTTCAGGCCGCCAAACGACCAACAAAAAGGAGAAAAGGAGCCAAATGTGGCCGAAAGAAAAACAAATTGTGATGAAAAATTTTAATTCATTTTTAATAAAAAAATTCATATGACATATTCTCCTCTTCGTCTATTATCACTAATAAGTGTCTCTCTTCTGCCAGAGAAACAGTTTTTGGAACTGAGCAGCGAATCGCCTTCTTCACCCGATTCGTTCACATCCCAGCGGAACCTCTGCCAACTAATCCCAGCGAACGAAAGTACGCCCCATAGCAAATATCTTCGCCGCCACCCCACGCTTTCTAATCAGTCCGTGTGAACAGCAATACGGGGATTTGGGAGTTTAGGCTATCATGAGAGTGAACACGTTTTGTTTGCAGCTTTGCCACAAGGGGTTGTGATTTAGTGATGTGCCCCTCATTTCCTTTTTTCTTTGTTTCATTTTCACAGATGTTATGAAGCACTCATCCTTACCGCTGAACACACTGCGAATGTCCTCCGAGACGCGGCTCATTTCAGCTTCAAACGAGTGTCGAATTCCTGGAAAAAGAATTGGGCTCTGTTTCAGTTCCATAAAATAAGCTTCTTACTTCCAGAGCGACTCGACACGTTCGGATCCTCCAGATCGGTTTCGTTTCCGATTTCAGCGACTGGAATTATGGGTTTTATCAAATTTCAACTTTGTTTTTAGATAGATGTATCTGCCGATCCCTACAGTAACCCCAGCTGAACGTATTGATTTGAAAAGCCTTCTGAAGAAATCCCAAAGTGGCAATTCTCATTGTTTCTTCACGGAGCTGCTATCCCCGACTCACACTCATAATGCTGGTGCTCGTAGTACTCTTCTCGCCTGCGACGTCGGCGTTTGGCAGCTTCTTGTGTCTGTTCTCTTTCATTTTCGACGGGCTCTGAAAAGTGATCCTTTTTTTCTCAATTTTTAGTTTGTGTACAGTAGTACTGTAGGGGTGAAAAGGAAACGAGCTGGTCAAAATACTGTATGTTTCAATTGAATTTGTGTGTTTAGGATTTTGTAGTCCCTCGGCAATCAGTTCAAATAACTGAATTTCAAGTTGGAACGTTTCCTCTCCGATTTCCAGCAGATTTTCGAATTTTGGTCAAGCTTATCAAACCCGAGTGGGGCTTGGGTCTTGCAGCGCTAAGGGAAAATACTGTTTCTCCACCCACCATGCTCGCGGCGTTGTGCACTTCGGCTCATACGATTGAACGGCGACTTGAACTGTGGCGATGCATCTGCAGATGAGCGAGCAGAGATATCGGAAGCAGGAAGATTGGCAGATGGTCTCTTCGCACTGGGCAGCAGGTATCCCTCCGCATCGAACATCTCTGGTCGAGAACCTGAAAGATAGGAAATTTATTGCGAATTTTGTCATTTTTCTCGTTCCAATTTCTCTCCGTTCTTATCACCATGTTTCTTATCTTCTTAACACTATCACTTCTTATCACTATTCTGAGCATTGTATGCTCATGTAGTGTGCCCTTAAAAGCCCTATATTTGTTCAATGGACTCGAGAGAGATTCCGGAAAAGACTCTAACAGCTTGAAGTTCTCATCAGTTTTGATGACTGAGCGGCCAGACTGGGCCCTAATATTTCTCTGATAAGAGGATTCATGGTTCTCTTTTTCTTTTTCCACTTACTCGGGGAGTGTAACAGGCTCGACGTGTCGCAGCCTTCACTCTCATCTTCCGAATCCGACCACGGATTGTTGAGAGGTGCTGGCTCCGGCTCTTCGATGGTCAGGTCCTCCATCACGATTTCCGGATACTGTCCGTCCTTGATGGGTCCCTCATCACCTACAATTCAGGGTTCAATTAGAATTCAACTTTTCCGAACCCCATATTTCTTTCCTGCTACCCCATTCTCTCTACGCTTCAAAAAGTCAATTGGCTCTATAGTAACCCAAAATGCTCCCGGTTTGAGCCCTCATTTGTCGCTTTTCTGCAGAACTGCTCACTCCCACTTACCAACAGACTCCACATCATCTTCGTCATCCTCCTTCGGAGCTTGGCTTTCCAATCCTGCTGAAAAAAAAACATTTTCCAATTATTTCGAAATTGGGGAATCGAATAATTACCTTCGTCCAGGAAGAACCCCCTCATCCGGGGCCACTGCTTCAGCATCATCGAAACGACCCATGGTGTCGCTCGTCTGCGAGGGCCTGGCTGCTCTTTGACCAGTCTCGTCTTGAGACGACTTCTTGCTTCCTCTGGGTCGTCGTCGCTCAGTTCCAGAGGTCCCAGTTCGAGGGCCGGATCGTAATTCAGCACGTCTGAAAAGAGAAATTCCTTAGTTTTCTCATAACTCTGTGGAAAAATGCTGAATCTTTTTCTCTCTTCTGGGTAGGGAGCTCGGGGGACTTCAGATTTGCTAGCTCTTACCTGGTGGTGGTCTCTGTAGACGAATGACCGGAGCGGGAGATGCGACAGGAGAAAGAGCCGCCGCGTCGGGAACTGATGTATCTGAAATCAGAAATGTTCGCTTCTTTTCCGCTGAATCTTTAAATTTCGCAAGCTTTCGGGCGAACTTGTGAAAATTCCATCATTCTACAAACGGGCACATATTCTGGAGTCTCTAGATTCCACTTTTCTAGTCATCACTTCTCTAGTTATTCCTTTCTCTCTCTCTCTTCCCCTCGCCCAGAACACAGTATTTCAACCCACCAGTAAAACGCCTGGACTTAGCTCCGGCGGCAGGGCCATGTGACTTTGCAGTCAAAATTGTTGGAGCGGAAACGGACTTGATGGCTCCAGCTGCGATTGGCAGTGACTTAGATGAGGTTTCTATTCCGGACTCTGGAGTAGCTGGAGCGTCAACAGAGGACGGCGACGGACGGAAGTTGTTCATCGGCGAATCTGCAACGGAATTTGATTGGGATGATATGTGACCACTCTTCCTGGAAATTGTTCAAGTTTCTCTTTTTTCGCTCTTCTGTTATCAGAACTTGTGATAAGAGAGACCAAAAATTCAGAGGAGAAGGACTTTCTACTATCAATAACAGGACAATCAGTTCGTGCTCAAAGATGACAATCGAAGGAGTTTCATATTTGGTATGCAAAAGTTGACAAGTTGCTCATATTCGATTAGATGATCTTTGTTCACGAATCCAGGAAACTCGGTGAAGTACCATATTACTGTAGACGCCCCATCGATTTCCAGCTTTGGTTTGTTTCTTATCTGGGTAATCACAATTTCGGAAATCGAATTACTGTCATTCGCATTGACTTCAGTGATTGTTATCGAAGACGAACAGTCTAAGGAGACTGGACGACATTGAAAAAAGGAATGCATTCTTCTTTCTCTCGACTGCAATCTGTCCATCAATCAGTCATTCTTCCACTGAATCACAGAGAATGCGCCCAAGAAGAACTACTGTTTCGTTCTGCTCATTGACACGTTCAGATCCATGAAAGTTTGATGTTCGGTGTTGGAAGAGATACCTAAATGTCAGAACCCCAGCGAGGACGTTTTCCGATAAGCCAGCGGAAGCTTGCCCTATTCTGCTTCGCATTCAGATTTCAAGCTTATTCGTTTGTGTTCATTTTTTTCAATTACTATTTTCCAAACATCGAGGGCAACTCAGTTTCAATTCTGCCATTTTTCCATTAGCTCTCAGAATAGCGCCTAGTGATTGCTGGCGCTTCTCTCGTGTTGGCGCGCGAATGTCTCAGTTTCAAATGATTGCATTGAATTGCTTCTTCATGCTTTCCGCCGTTTTCCTTGGCAATTTTCAATTTTTTCACTTGTTTTCAATTTTGTCTTCATCATTTCTCTCTCTCTCTCTCTCGATTTATTTCATCCCTTTCTAAATTGCCTATATCTTCCGCAAAACAGTTATTACTTTGTTATCTTCTGCTTTTCTCGTTTTCCCTTTCTGCGCTTCTGTTTTATAACCTCCCACAGAAGGTGCATTCCATAGCTCTAGACATAGCTTTGTTTTATTCCTCCATTTTTACTTTCCCTATTTCTAATGTTCGCCTTTTCCAATTATCTTCGTCAATTTTCACACAATTTAAACATTTGCTCGCAGCCAAGAGAAGCTCTCATACGCTGAATGTTAGAATCTCATTTTCTGCCACAAAGTACAAGAAAGTTGTCCGAATCGACTTGTTTTGGTCATTTTTGGTCATTGCATGTCAAAAATTAGCATTCTCCAAAGAACTTTCACCCTTCGAAATGCTTGCAACGATTCTGCCATTCAGCGTATGAACCCTGGTTGCTATTTCACATTTCGTCTCAGAATTTTGATCTTTGTCATTTGTTTTCGGCAAATTCCAAAATGCAAAAATTGTGTTTTCTCTCCCGTTTTCTTCGTTCTGTTTCTCTTTTCGTATCCAGTCCTTTCAACTGGTACTATGTTTCGATACAGGTCAAAATCTCTTTCAATCAGCGCGAATCGTCTTACAATCCGTACATTTTTGCATAATAATTCATAAGAAATCGTCGTAGGCTCTAGAAATTACAAAATTGACTAATTTGACCTGTCTGGAGCAGTTTTCAGTGTGCTCCTAACATTTTCATATTGTCCTATCAGTACTAGTTATCTCACGATGAAGTCTATCGATTCTGACAGTCTGTCGTAAAATTTGGAGAAAAAATTGACTTTCAAAAACTTCACGAAAAAAAATTTCTTCAATTTTTTTTGAAACTCCTCCAATTGATTGTATTCATCGTAAGATAACTATAACTGCACTCGGAACTTCAAAACGATTCCGGAAACGCATCGAACACATCACCGAACAGGCTAAAAACGATCAGATTTCCATCTTCTAGAGCCCATGTACCCTTCAAATAGCATATTCTACAGAAGTGTACTATACATCAAACTTTTCTCATTGATTGTTTTCATCGTAAGCTGACCAGAACTGCCCCTCAAAAAAGCAACTAACAGAATGAAACGAGTAATTTTTCATCTTCTCGAGTCAACCCCATATCGCGTTCACATGTGTTTTCTACAAAATTATTGGAAACTTTTGCCTGTAAGCATTCGATGAATCGATTCAGACTGTTTCGGAGCAGTTTTGCACTAAATCACCACGTCTTTCAGTTAGGCACCTGACAGTCGCGCTACGCCGATCCCGTCGCCCAAATGCCTAAAGACAATGTTTTTGAGGCTCTGAATTTTCACTATTTCCTAATTCGAAACGACCATTTTCCAGACATTCTGAATTATCCTCTTTCTCTCAAACACTCTCCAACTCCAAAAATTCCAAAGTTCGGGGTTCCGTCACTTCTCTTCTCGTATTCTCGTTTCATTAACCCTCTCGTCACCTATTCCGAATCAACTTTCCTAATTCTGTTGCGTTTTCAGGAGACAACGCCCGACGAACGACCAACGAGAAGGAAGGGAAAAAAGAAGAAAATAATTAAAATAAATTTTCTATTTTTTTCTTAATAAAAGAAAATAATAATTGCTTCCCCCTTTTTCAAACTGACTAAATTGACTTCTGTGACGTCTGTGAGAAGACGAACAGTGGAGAGACTGAACAGAGCTTTCTTACATCGGCATCTCTTTCGAATCACTAACTCCCCGCTGATCTCTGAAGGGACGCTTCTAGTTGTCCATTCGAAACACGGATGCTGCTGTCTCCCTCCAATCAACCAGACATCCTTCCACTGAATCACGAAGGATGGGCTCAAGAAGAACTACTGTTTCGTTCTGCAGATCCCAACGTTCCGGTGTATTGCCTGTTGTTGGAACTATCCCCTAGATGTCAGAATCCAAGCGGATACCTCTACCGATTGAGCCAATTGAGCGGAAGTGTGTCCCTCCCTGATCGCCGCCACGCTTCCTACTCAGTCCGTGCGAACAGCAACACAGGGAATTGAACATCTACAGTCATGCAATGCCACCATTCGTTTTCCCCCAATCGTTCTTTTTCAGTCTCCTCAATTTCCCAAGATCCCGCCCCTTGCTCACCGTTTTGGACACCCTTCGGTCGCTGTCGCCAATAGTACTTCGACTGTCCTGAAAAAATCAACTGATGTCTACTAGATCCTCCCCCCGCTTTGTGTTTTGAAAGTGTAGCTTCGCAGTGCGAGATCTCGCGAAAGAACGGTGTGATCCAGTTCAAAGTATGTTTTCCCACTCCCCCCAAATGTTCCTAATTCTCCCATCCTCACCTTTGATAATGCTGAACACGTCTTCCGAGGTCACTGACGAATCCAGCTGAGCGCCTGGCAGATCTGAAAGATAGTTGATATGAAGGATTTACGAATGAGGTAAAAGAAATTGGAATTTCCATATTTGTTATCTGTTTTGTTTTCTACTTTTTTTAGGCAAACTTTCTACAGGTTCTTGAAAATTCTGAAAAGGGGCCTTTTCTCCCTTTCTACTTTTCGAGTGGGATTCAAACGCGCTTCATTGCGGTGTCACTCGGACAATGGCCTGTTCCTCTCAACGAGGGCTGGGTCCCGAAGCGAAATGTGCAAAGTTCTTCAAGTACTTTTCAAATAATCATTGTCAAAGCTGCATTTTTGCCTTGAAATTTGAACATTCTACCACGTTTCAATAGCCAAAGTGGCGCTTCAAACTCTTTCATTCACTGATTTTCAGGAGATATACCGGTTCAACTGGACATACCTGGGGGCACTTGCGGATGAGCTTTTTCGGGTTGCTGACGCGCATGTGGTGGCTCCGGAGCTTTCTCCATCACGGGCGCAGGCTCTCGGATGTTTCCGACACATGGTCCTTGACTCGGTACTGAAAAATTCCGAGATTGATTGGGATGAAAGGAACACTTTGGCTGTAAATTTTTCAAGTGCCGAGGCAATCCTCAGAATTCCCGAAATCCAAGAGAATCTCCAGCTGATAAAAGCTAAACGCCCATTTTTTCCTTATGTGACAGGCAGGGAACAAAGCTTATTCCTCTGTCCGAGAGAGTGGGACACAGAAGAAACATGCTCAGGTAATTTTCGGCCGATTGCCGCCTCGAAAAAACGGTCCGCCGCTTGCAAGCGGCAGGCAGTTTTTTCGAGGCGGCAATCCGCCGTTGGCAGATCTTCGGCAGACCATCAGCGGTTGTTAGGACCATGAACGGCGGATGATCGGCAGACCTATTTCTACCAATTACCGCCGATTCTGCGGAAAAGGGCCATGAGACCAGGCTGTTCCTCTGCTCTCTCTCTCTCTCTTTCGGCTCTCCATAGTTAGTTACTCTATGGCATTATAGTAATCACTTGCGTATCTCTATATTACTGTATTATAATCTTTCTTATTATATACCCCTTGTTTTGCGTCTCAATCTCCTCTTCGATAAACCATTTAGGAAGTTCAGACCGCTTGTTTGAGTAGAAGTTACACTTATCTGTCGCAACCAGCACTGCACTGTCGTGGTTTTGACACCACCCACTGCTTGAGTTTGAAAAAGACGAACAGTCCAGAGAGACTGAACAGAGCTTTCTACATCGGCATCTCTTTTGCATCTCTAACTCCCCGCTGATCTCTGAAGGGACGCTTCTAGTTGTCCATTCGAAACACGGATGCTGCTGTCTCCCTCCAATCAACCAGACATCCTTCCACTGAATCACGAAGGATGTGCTCAAGAAGAACTACTGTTCCGTTCTGCAGATCCCAACGTTCCGGTGTATTGCCTGTTGTTGGAACTATCCCCTAGATGTGAGAATCCAAGCGGAGACCTCTACCGATTGAGCCAATTGAGCGGAAGTGTGTCCCCCTTTGATCGCAGCCACGCCCCCCCCCCCAATCGTTCTTTTTCAGTCTTTTCAATTTCCAAAGACCCCGCCCCTTGCTTACCTTTCTGAACAGAGATGGCACCGAACGGGTAGTAGTACCTCGAGTGACCTGAAAATTCAACTGATGTCAATTAGATCCTCCTCCGCTTCATTTTGGTGTTTTGAAAGTGTCAATTCTCATTGCGAAAAAAAAGTGATCCAGTTCTAACTTCGTTCCCTTATTCCCCCAAATGTTTCTAACTTTCCCATCCTCACCGATTATAACCGAGTGAATGTCGTCTGTGTCGACGGAAGAATCGAATGATTCCATAGCAGCTGGGATCCGAGGAACAGGGCCATCGGCAGACGAGTGTTCGGGAGCATCCAGCTGACGCGAGACAGACGATGTCTCAGTTGCACCTGTAAAGAAAGCATATTCCACGTCTCCTTCAGAATATTCGTGTTTTTTATTCTAATTTTGAAATATTTCAGTTTTTCTATTATCATAAATGATCGCATAGAAACGTGCTCTATTGCAGTGTTTCTAATTTCGAGAAGGTGGGTCTCGCAGCGAAATGTGCAAGTGTTCGACTGAACGATGTCAGAATAGTTTTGTCTTTGCGACAACTGGGAGTTTCAAATTGAGCGCGCAACACAGTAATTGTCGAATTGCTGTAGGGTTCCAATTTGCCGATAAACAATTCGGATTTGTCTCTGCGTTCGGCAATCAATCCACAATTATCGATTTCCGTTCGAAACCCGGTTCCCTGTTCAGTAGTATGTATGTTCAGCATCAGTATTTCGCAAGTTCGATTACTGTCATACGGAATTAATCCGACGGGGTCTCGCAGCGAAATCCGCTAGTTATGGTGAGCAATGCTGGACAAGGAAAAAATAATTACCTTCTTCGTCATCCGATAGGTTGATCAGAATAGGCGGTTCCGTCATCTTCTTCTTGTCCTTCTTGCCCAGCGCCTTCGGGATGCGCGGAGTCCCAGGTCGAGTTGGCAACTTTTTTGAGATGGCCATTGGGGTCTTTCCGTCCTCTGCAAATCATAAATGTTTAAATGCTTTTCATAGTTTCGATACATGTATTAGGAATATTCAAGCGAAAGCAAATGAGCTCCTGACATTTCGCTCTCGTTTCCCGTATTTCTCTACTCATTTTTCTCTTCCTATTCACAGAAAAGCTATGAGCAGAATGTGCTCCATTGCGAAAACTACAGGAATTTCAAATTTGGCGCCAATATAGTGTACTCTTTTGATACAAAAGCGCTCCGTTGCAATGCCACTCGAACAATCGCCTGCTCTTCTGGTGGCGTTTGGGTCTTGTATCGGAAGGGGCAAACTTTGCCTCAGTTAAAGAATTACCTTCGTCGTCTGTGAGATATACAATCTCAACTGGTGTGGTCTTCTCTCCCATCATCTCTCCGTCCTTCTTTCTGATCTTCTTTCCGATTTTCTCTCCAGGCTTCTCTCCAGTCACATGTCTCATTGGGGCAACTGAAATTGGAATTTTATGAAACACCATTTAGTTCTCTTCGTTTTTTTTTTCTTTTCGTGGCAAACTTTCTGGTTCTGAGAAGAATGACTGGACACGCACTGTTATCTGATCCTCTTTTGCAGCAACGACTAGACCATCTGCTCAATGTCTCTCCAGTTTTCTAAATTTTTTCGTGAACTCAGACTAAACTGATCACTAATTCACCGGTATAGATACGATGACAATGGATACAGTAATTCTAGAAACACGTCATACAGAAATGAGAGACAAGAAGACTGGGATGAAAATGAAAACCAGGACTTCTGCGAAGATGAAGAATACTTCGAAGATGAAGAAGAATACTGCCAAGAAGATGAAGAAGAAGAACCTTGGCAGGAAGAAGAAAACCATGAGTACTACGGTGAAAACCAGGAAAACTGGGATGAGAACGAAGAAGAATACTGGGAGGAAAACTAGATGCCTATCAGGTGGCACCAACCCGTATCAGTAAATAACTCAAATAATCCCAAATGAAAAATGTTTAGATTTTTGTAAACGAGAAAATAACCGGAAATTATCGAAGAGAAACTTGAAAAGAACAAGCATGTCACAAAGAAAAGTCATTAATTGAAGAAAATGAATCAGAAGCCATGCTTCACAAAACAGTCTCAGAAGCGAACTACGCGTTGACATTCATCGCAAGTGATGAAGCCGAACCGAGTTACAGTTTCACGGTCATGAGACGAGAGTATCGTAAACTTTTGATTAATACATCTTCGAAACAAACAGTGCCGAAAGAAAGAAGCACATTATAATCAGACTGGCAAATGATAAGAAACTTATTTTGCCAGCACAGCCACAGAGGCGCCGAAAAAAAAGGCACGGATCGGATCGGAAGATTGGAGAGGATTTCTACTGCACAACAACTGGACAGTATGCCCGAGGAGCCGAACAACTACATCAACGACAACTACTCAATCGAGACAAGGATACCGACGACGACAACTACTGGAACACCGTCTACAATGCGAGTGCAACATCTGGTGGAGATCGTGAAGGATGGTGATTCGTCATAGTACACAACCATACGAAGTATTTTGATAATTTTGTTAACTAATCTTGTCGTTCGGGACAAACTCTCGTTTGGAGGGGGATGTCATGTCCCCTGACTCATCACCCAAACCCTTCTAGTTCTTTCTCTCTTATCTCCGTCCACTCCCGTTTGCCCTGATAAGAGCCACATCAAAGGCCTGGCTTGCGCCAGTCCGGGAGAGTTCTACGAGACTCTCAAGGCTCTTGAAGGAATGTTACCTTTCACGAGACTCTTCATGAATAAACCTTATAACTCAACTCTGTAGAGTTCATTAGGATATGATGCGCTATCCACTAAATACCGCTACACTCACTAGACACTTTGAGACCTAACGAGTCCAAAGCAAGACCGCGCATCATAACCTAACGTCTCTTTCAATTGTCTCCCGAAATTTTTAATTTCACTAGTTTTCGGGGTGATTTGGGACTCGCAGCGATAATGCCTGGTCACTTCTCTCTGAAGAGAATCTCGTTTCTGTCCGTCAATTCTTACCTACGACGGGGGCCACGGAAGCAGCTGGAACGGAGCTCATCGAAGCAGTTGAATTCGGTGCCAGCACCGCGGAGAGTTGTGCGACTTGTGGAAGAGTGCCTGTAAAAGAGTGCCTGTGGAAGAGTGCAATTTTCTCAATTGCGGGTAGTATTTCGCAACGTGTATTACTATCATGCTGTGGGGTCCATGCAAAAGAATGTGTCCCTCGTCGGAGTGTCCGAAGTTTTTGGCTTTGCCACCTCCCTGGATCCGCCGATCTTATAACGAATTCCATGAATTGAGCTGTTTCTCAAAGTGCCACACTTTCTTACTACTTTGTGCTCCTGTTTCCCATATTTCTCTACTTGTTTGTCTCCCTTTATGCTCCAAAACGGAGTGATCCAAATACGCTCTATTGCAACAAGTTTTGAATCTCGAAACGAAAACGCACAAAGTTCCTTGTGTGAGACAGTTTGCTATCGTAACTATTCTGATAGCCCCAAGTAAAAGCTCGCCGTTACAATCGCAAAGAGTTTGCAATCGGTTTGCGTTCACCTCCCCCCATTCTTTCCAAGCTGCTCTAACCCAGAACACTGTTTCTCAACCCACCTTGACCCGTTTCCTCAATGGGTGGCTGACCACCGTTCGCTTCTTGTGCGCATTGAACACTATCCTCGACATCAGCGGGTGCAACGGAGCGTTGTACAGCGTCTGAAAAAGAGAAATGTTTCAATTTTTCACCAAAAAAGTATATTTTTGTTCAATTTTCGGATTCCGTAACTCCTTCCAAGATTCTCCCATTATATTCCAGAAGATTCCAGGACGAAACAATCCAATTCGCTGATTTGCAGCTCGCCCAGTTCGGACCCCACAATACTGTTTTACAACCCACCTGGACGCTTGCCAATGTGAGCATTCCGTCTGGTTCTGTTCAATTCGTGCTTCGTCTTGGCAGTCACCTTAACGATGAGATCCAATGGATCCAGTTGTTGTCCGCAGTACGGGCGTATTGGAGCGCCTGGAAAGAGAACACTTTCAAGATTTTTCACTACTGCCAGGGTCTCGCAGCGAAAAGTGCCAACTCAATGCTCGATGGGATGGACGAGCACGGAAAAGAAGTGACAAGATGTTGGTATTCAGTGGTGAGTAACCAAAAGATAAAACACTCTCCAAGCCTCGTCACATCATCTCCAACGAAGCCGGACCAGTCTTTCACTGAACAGAAGAAGTGGAAGCAGACTGCAGTCCCGATGACTGCTGGTGCTGAGAAGAAACCGCCCAGACTCCATTCCGCTGACAGAGAAGAACTTGTGATACGAACACTTTTGCTGATTCTGGAGTGCCGGTTGAACTACGTATCAAATGGCAGCAATGGTTCCGGAGACAAGGCCAGTGGATCGCAATGTCTGGTGTGGATCACGGACTGCCGACGGTTTATCGCTGCCGCTCACTTTCGCCCAGGAGCTGCCAGAGCGTCGAATAAGTCGCCGAAAGATCCGCTTCGGACCCAGAACAAAACAAATGCTACCAACTGATTCCCGGGTGCAACTAGCGAAGTAGCGCTTTCTTTCCAGTGATTCGGACATTCGAAGAGATTTGGTGATTTCATTTTCTGCCAAGTCTCAACATGGGATCTGAGCTGATCTCTTTTAGACTCTCCTCTACTAGACGTTGATGGAATCTACAGATTTTTGACAAAATGTGAGAGTTTGGAGAATAAAATTCACTGTAGCAGGCCGCACCGGAGAAGATTTTACAGAAAATACAACTGCAACTTGACTCCAACCCATCCCGATGCATCTCACAGTGTCGTGCGATTAACTCCTTCCACCTGCCTTCCCAGATGAACAGAAATATCGCTTCTGAGACGTCAAAGATGTCTCACAAGTTGCTCTCTTCGACCTCTAAAACCTTTTCACTCTCATCCATCGGAAACTGTATCGAGCTAAGTACTTAAGAAGATTGTGGTCACTGAAACTGGCGGCGACAAACAGCCAGGCGACTGTAGGCTCTCCATTCGCTGGTTTCCAGCTCGGTTTTGTCTCTGCTCTCGCCATTCAATTCAAAACGGCAGCTTTCCCGGTCAGAGGTTTTCCCAAATGTCCAGTGACATTTCGCAAACGGGATTACTAAAGTGCAGAATTAGGAAAAAGCACAAGAGTCACCGCTGTCATCCAACAACTCTATAACCAGAAAGGGAGTAGTTTTTGCAGTGATTTGGGTTTCGCAGCGATAAGGCCTGGTCACTTTTCTCAGGAGAGAATCTCGTTTCTGTCCGTCAGTTCTCACCTGCGACGGGGGCCACGGGAGCAGCAGGTGTTGGTGTCGGAAGCGGCTGCGGCGTGGGCTCTGAGGAGACGTCTGGGACACGAGGGGTGCCTGTAAAACACGAATGTTCTAATTTTTCTCCACAAAACGTTAATCACACCCCTTCTAGCTGTATCTTGAAGATAAATGTGACTGATGAGCAATTTTTTCGAACTAATCAGTTAGTCATCACTCAGAAAGAGAAACCGACAACAGGAACTGTCCAGGCTCCGAATGACCTTTCCAATAACACTAATCGCTTGAAAATGGAAGCCGTAGAGTGATAAGGTGACTTGGAGGAATAGCTATGTTCTGATTCTCAACGGGACTTTTCAAATTTGCAGTTGTATTCCCATTTTTGTTCTCGCGATCTTCCGAATGAATTCAAGCCATTTTCTAAAGGTTCCATACGGTTTACTTCCACACAGGTTCTACGAGGAGGAAGCGCAAGCTTCCTAACCAAAATCGAATAGGGCAAAGCGGTAGACTCAACATCGATTCAGTTCCTAGAGTTTACTGTTATTCACCAGATCCATGTGAACAGTGTCCCCTCCAAGCAGAAAAAATGTCAAATTTTGTGGAAACCAGAAGGAAACTGTGAGAATACGATTCGGAATGATAAAATTATGTACTCGTTCCGCTTCTCCGAATAATCTGGACCAGACAGCGTCAGCTCGGAACAGGCTGACAGCCGTTCATCCATTTCTCGTCCTTTTCCTTTTCGCATTCACAAGATTCTGGAGTTCTTCCAAAGTGGAACCAACAAGGTTCTTCGAAACCACACCAACTGATAACTGGATTACGGTCGTGAGCTTTTGATGGTTTTCTTGGTTTCGTTGTTCGGTTCTTTTCGTAATTGTTTTTGTCCGTGACAACAAAACAAAAAAGTTCTATTTCACAAAGAAGGTTTCGGAGCGAGAAGGGGTGAGACTGGGTTGTTCACTAGCACTATTTTTCTAACAAAACGTTTTTTGCTTATCCAGTTCGAAGACCGGGACGATGGAGTTATTCTCACCGAGATTTCCGCGATTGTTTGATGAAGACTCGGTTGGCATCTTGACTGATTTTCGGTGAAGTTGCGGGCCGGAGGTTTTGTTACAAAATAACGCTTCCACGAAACAAAAACGTTGCGCCGAGGGTACGATAAGGTCACCGTTTTTTCCAAATTTACCAAATATTCGCAACGTGAGCTCACGCGGCAGTTGAGGAACGGGGTTTTGTGATTTGCAATGAATCAGATTTTTGTTTCTTCAACCGGTCCCACTATTTACTAACCGCCGAAGATCTGGCAAATGTTACATTTCCTGACAATACTTTGGCCATTTGTTGAAATTTAGGCGAGAATTTCGTCTGGTGAACTAAATGTTGTTTCAAAGATCTTCAATCCTTTTTCGCACTCTTGCTAACATTCTCTTTCGCTGTCGTATTCTGGAGACACTTTTTAAAGTTAAGCTTAAAAGTATGCAGTTGCATTAGTAGTTGCAAGCACCGAAACCCAAGTGCCCAAAATAAGTATTCATCACATCGTCTCCCCATGAAAGAATGAAACGGAAGAGGGATGAACATCTTCATTAGACAACGAACTAGAGTGAATTAAAGTGGAAAGAAAAGACAACAACGGATGGGTTTGAAGTTGTGAAATGAGATGCTTGAGGGAAGCGTCGGCGTAGACCAACCAGAGGTCCGTCTTCTTCGGATGCGCGGTAACGAGTCCTTCGAGAAGGGTACGGCCACGTTCGGCGTCTCCTTGTTTGAACTCCAGCTGGGCGAACTTCGAGATGAATTGGATGTCTGAAACATGAAAACAGGGATACAACGCGAGATGAAGTAGTGAAAACTGACGTTGTTGAGCTTTCGGGGCACTCTTCAAAGCCCTGGGGAGCAGATCTCTGGCCGCCTTCTGGTCTTTTTAAGTCATCAATTGCTCGGCGAGGGGGCCACACTTCTAGTTGGTTCGCTCGGAACTTCTTGACCATCGCCTCGAGGATCTGCTTCGCTTCGGTGTTCTTGTCGAACTTCTGATAGATCTTGGTGAGCGTCTTGTCGATCGTGTACGAGTTGGCGTTCTTGCAGGCACGAAGACCTTCTGCACAGTGGCGGCGTCTCCATAGGCAATTCCCATATTCAGGAAGGCAGTCCACATTTTCAGAAGCTCTTCGGATTCACTGAAATGGATACTATAGAAGTGATACGATTTAGACGCTACTTACGTCGGATTAATAGCACTCAATGCCTCCTCGGCGGTCTTTCTGGCGGCTGCTAGGTCGGACTTTTCAACGAACAGACTCATGTACTAGATCCAGTTGATAGCAGAGTTCGGGTCACTGCGGACGAGTCGAGAGTGATCTTCCTCGGTCTTCTCGACCAGTTCGACCTCCTCCTCCTCCTCTTCGTCTTCTTCTTCATCAGAAGCTTCCTCCTCGTCTTCAACCTCTTCTCGAATCCTGGGTCCTCCGCGTCGACTGTCTCCATGTCCTTCTTCTCCTCGAGTTGTGCAACTTTTGACTGATCCTCGTCTCCCTTTCGCTTCCTGTCGGCCCGAACCGTCCATTTGCGCATCAGAATGTCGTCGAGTTTCAGAGTTATGTCGGACTCTTTGACTTTCACGATGGTCACACGGACGACACTGTTCGTTCCCATTTCCAGACTGTAATTATCCACTTATCACTAGCTCCCCCCTTCATTACTTACATTTCTTCATTTTCCTCGGTCACCGGAATTCTTCCAGAAAATCCAGGTCCCAGCTCGTCTTACTCGAGAAGAACACTCTTCCAGTGGCAGCGGATCCAATCTGGAACTCCTCCGATGCTTCCTTTTCAGTGGCGAGGGTCAGCTTCAGAGACATGGACTTCTTATCAACAGACATGACCTTGGCAGTTCTGATCTCTCCCTTCTCCAGTGTCAAATCCACTATTCCACTTTCCGCAAACTCGACCTTCAGATCCTCCGAAAGATTCTCCCGCGAAATAGTTCCAGTCCACAGAGGGTTTATCTCAACTCTCACTTCCTGATTATCAGTGAGAGTGGCGGCCCCGAAGCATTTGACGAGTTCTCCAACGGAATACTTTGTCTTGAACGACAGCAAGGATCCTCGGACCTTGCCTCCTTGCAGTTTCGATGGAACCATCGTCAGCTCGGCGCACTTGCCGTTTCCGACTTTCGTGAAGCCAATGATTCTGACGACGACCTTCTTGTGCTGGTTGCGTTTCAGGAAGTCGTTCATCGGGTGCTTCGACTTCAGGACACTCGGGGGAAGTTCGGAGACGTGAAGACGTCCGAGGTTGTCTCCTGGGAGACGGATTTCGGCAAACACCGAGTTCTTCTTCTGCAAACACTGAGTGGCGAGGTGTCCGACGGTTCCTTCGTAGATTCCAAAGTTCTTGATGCTCTTCTTCGCGACCTCCTTCTTCTCCGTCTTCTCCTTCTTTTCCTTGACATCTGGGACGAATGTTTTCACAACAAGGTTGGTTCTGGCGACATCATCGACATCTCCTCCTCCTCTCGTTGCCACGAACACTCCCTCTCCGACCTTCTTCAGTCCGTCAAGGTCAACAATGTCATGAAGCTTGACAGTCGAGTCTTCAGATGGAAGATGATTCAGATGGAGGCGAGTGGGCAGGTAGACGAGTCCCTTCGAGGAGACAGCACAGAGGTAGTCACGACGGGTTGCAACAATTCTGGCAGACTCCTCAGAAGTTTGCGTGGCCAGGACGACTTCGTTAGTCGAATGGTTGATGTCCACAACGATCATCGAGGTGGACGCCTTTTTCTTTTTCTTCGGTGTACTCTCAGCAGTTCCAACATTCTTATTGACGACTCGGGCGACTTTCCGTCCGTTGTGCTGGAACTCGACAAGTGTCAGATCATCGAGCTCCTTCGTGATCTTCGAGTCGACACTGGATCCCGGAGCCGGCAGTTTCGAGTGCTCGGCGAGCCATTTGACCTCATCGACGATGCATTCGAGAAGAGGGACGGCGTACTGTTCGAGCATTCGCTCTCCGTTCATCATCTCGCACTGCAATTTGATAGGTTCAATGTGCCACATCTCGGAAACTCACATGAGGATCAAGGAAGAACTGCTTCTTGGGGGTGTCAATGTTGGCAATCTTTCCAGTGACAACTTGTCCGAGTTCGAACAGCTCCACATTCTTCTTTGCACCCTCTGAAAGATAGAACATACATTTCGATAAGCCTCCCGTAAAAAACTTACTCTTCTCGACGATTCGTCCAACATGTCCGCTTCCTCCGACCAACTCCGACGTTCGTGCTGACCTGGCTGACCACCCCGATCACGACCTGTTCGTCCTTGAGCTTCTAAAACTTCTTCGGCACCTTGGCGTCCTTCACGAATTGCGCAACGGATCTCTTCACACTGGCTCTGTTGATTGCGGCGAGTTTTCCCATCGGGACGCTTGTTCTCCGTGAGGATTCTCTTGGAGAGTGCGACGGGAGCATCCAGAAGATCCGACACGAGATGATCATCGACCGAAGCGAAAACTTCCTTCTTGTCCTTTCCAGTGAACGTAACACTGGCCTTCTCTCCTTTCGCCGCCGTCAGAGTTCCCTCTCGGTAAACCTCTGCAGCAGTTGCACAGTATTTAGGCAGCGTTTGATAACTTAACGTTCAAATTCTGCATCAAATGAAGAACAACATCTGTTTTAGTGTTGTACAGAATCTGTTCAAATGAAGAACAGATTCTGTTTAAAGGCAGTGCAGCATTTGTTCTTCATTTGATGCAGAATTTGAACGTTAAGTTATCAAACGCTGCCTAAATACTGTGCAACTGCTGCAGAGGTTTACCGAGCTTGTAGACCTTTCTAATCTCGATTCCTCCTTCAACTGGTTTCGGCTTTCGCACCAACTTCTTCTCATCAGTTTGTCCATCGGCAGTTAGTGCAGCACTGGTTTTGACGTCACGAAGAACGAAAACCACTCTGTTGCCTTCCTCGATCTTCTCAACATTCGCCTCAACGAAGTCGCCGACTTTCGGAGTGCCCGTCAGATGAACCGCCGATTCCTTGCGTAGAACTCCTCCGATTTGATTGTAGGTGACAAGCAGAACGACTCCAGTGGGGAAGACTTTCCGGACGAGACACGGCATCGTCGATCCGACTTTCATCTCCTCTACACAATTGGCAGATGGTCCTTTGAGTGCGAGAAGTCGTTTGCGATACGTGACAATCAGGTTTTTGCGCTGCTCGCAGATCTGCCAGACACGGCACTTCATCTCGGTTCCGACCTTGAACTTGAATTTGAGTTGCTGTGCAGTGAGCGGCTTGTCGGAGAGCATGGAGAGCGGGGCGAACGCATTGACAAAGTTGCAGACGGTGAAGTGGACTCCGCTTTTGGCGACGTGACGGACACGAGCGTCGAGGATGTCTCCACATTTGGCGTCCTGTAATCAGTTATTGATAAGTGATAAGGAGAGAACTCTTACCTGATACTTGCAGAATATCGTTTCTCGTTGACAAGATCACAGTTCTATCTGCATACCGGTATCCAGTAACACGGCAAATCTTCTCATCTCCCTCCTTGTACTCAGTTGCGACGGAATCCGGCTTATCCAGAAGACCACGTGGCGACGGAATCTGGTTTCTCCAGGAGACCACGTGGCGAGATTCCAGTGATAAGAGACTTTTTGCCATCAGTTGGTGGGAGAGTGAAGTAGACGATGCTCTTGGAGGCGATCACGTGGTTAACAGTGCACTTGATCTTGTCGCCGATGGAGATTCCTTCGAAAGAAGTGCGTTTCTCGGTTTTGCTGACAGCGACAAGATCCGGGTGAGCACTGAGAACCAGGACTCTCGAGTTCTGCTGGCAGAACATATTTTTGAGCCAGAAGATCCGAAACGAAATGATCACCGACCGAAGCGAGAACTTCCTTCTTGTCCGTTTCAGTGAACGTAACACTGGCCTTCTCTCCCTTCGCCGCCGTCAGAGTTCCCTTGTAGACCTTTCCAATCTCGATTCCTCCTTCAACTGGCTTCGGCTTCTGCACCAACTTCTTCTCGTCGGTTTGTCCATCAGCGGTCAGTGCAGCACTTGGTTTAACGTCACGAAGAACGAAAACCACTCTGTTGCCTTCCTCGATCTTCTCAACATTCGCCTCAACGAAGTCGCCGACTTTCGGAGTGCCCGTCCGCCGATTCCTTGCGTAGAACTCCTCCGATTTGATTGTAGGTGACAAGCAGAACGACTCCAGTGGGGAAGACTTTCCGGACGAGACACGGCATCGTCGAGCCGACCTTCATCTCCTCTACACAATTGGCAGATGGTCCTTTGAGTGCGAGAAGTCGTTTGCGATACGTGACAATCAGGTTCTTGCGCTGCTCGCAGATCTGCCAGACACGGCACTTCATCTCGGTTCCGACCTTGAACTTGAATTTGAGTTGCTGAGCAGTGAGTGGCTTGTCGGAGAGCATGGAGAGCGGGGCGAAGGCATTGACAAAGTTGCAGACGGTGAAGTGGACTCCGCTTTTGGCGACGTGACGGACACGGGGGTCGAGGATGTCTCCGCACTTGGCGTCCTGTAATCAGTTATTGATAAATGATAAAGGGAGAACTCTTACCTGATACTTGATAATCTTCTGCTGTAGAATGTCCTTTCTCGTCGACAAAATTACGGCAAATACTGAATGACTCCCAGATTAATGACTCCTTTGCTCTTTGACTACTGTTGCTCTTTGACTACTCCTGCTCTTCGACTACCCCTTCAGATCTTTGACTACCCGGATCTTTGACTACCTGTGCTCTTTGACTACCGTTCAGATCTTTGACTACCTTTTGTCCTCAATGACTACCCCTGGATCTTTGACTACCCACAGCTCATAAGTAGATGAAAACTTCTGATTTAACCCGGAGTTTTTTATGGCACTTTTATTTTCAAGGCTTAGCTACGTCCTAGACCCCAAATTTCATATTTCAGTTAAGAAAATTTGTCTACATTGTATATAATAAAACAATATTGACGAAATTTCTTCACCATAGGTAGAAATTTGGGGTCTAGGACGTAGCTAAGCCTTGAAAATAAAAGTGCCATAAAAAACTCCGGGTTAAATCAGAAGTTTTCACCTACTTATGAGCTGTGGGTAGTCAAAGATCCAGGGGTAGTCATTGAGGACAAAAGGTAGTCAAAGATCTGAACGGTAGTCAAAAAGCACAGGTAGTCAAAGATCCGGGTAGTCAAAGATCTGAAGGGGTAGTCGAAGAGCAGGGGTAGTCAATGATCTTTGGCAGTCAAAGAGCAAAGGAGTCATTAATCTGGGAGTCATTCAGTATTTGCCCAAAATTACAGTTCTATCTGCATAGCGGTATCCAGTAACACGGCACATCTTCTCATCTCCCTCCTTGTACTCAGTGGCGACGGAATCCGGCTTATCCAGAAGACCACGTGGCGACGGAATCTGGTTTCTCCACGAAATTCCAGTAATAAGATTTTTTGCCATCAGTTGGTGGAAGAGTGAAGTAGACGATGCTCTTGGAGGCGATCACGTGGTTAACAGTACACTTGATCTTGTCGCCGATGGAGATTCCCTCGAAAGAAGTGCGTTTCTCGGTTTTGCTGACTGCGACAAGATCCGGATGAGCGCTGAGAACCAGGACTCTCGAGTTTTGCTGGCAGAACACATTTTGAACCATCAATTGCTCGGCGAGGGGGCCACACTTTTAGTTGGTTTGCTCGGAACTTCTTGACCATCGCCTCGAGGATCTGCGTCGCTTCGGCGTTCTTGTCGAACTTCTGATAGATCTTGGTGAGCGTCTTGTCGATCGTATACGATTTGGCGTTCTTGCAGGCACGCTCGAAGACCTTCTGCACAGTGGCGGCGTCTCCATAGGCAATTCCCATGTTCAGGAACGCAGTCCACATTTTCAGAAGCTCTTCGGATTTACTGAAATGGAGACTATAGAAGTGATAAGATTCAGACGCTACTTACGTCGGATTAATAGCACTCAATGCCTCCTCGGCGGTCTTTCTGGCGGCGGCAAGATCAGACTTCTCAACGAACAGACTCATGTACTCGATCCAGTTGATAGCAGAGTTCGGGTCACTGTGAACGAGTCGAGAGTGATCTTCCTCGGTCTTCTCGACCAGTTCGACCTCCTCGCCTTCATCTTCTTCCTCCTCATCGTCAACCTCTTCAGCATCTTCCTCCGCACTCTCTCCACCTTCCTCCTCCTCCTCTTCGTCATCATCGTCTTCCTCCTTGCTCTCCTCATCCTTCTGGCTTGTCAGTTTTCCAATTGCAGCCAGATCTTCGTTTCTGAATCCCTTATTTGACCCAATCGAATCCTGGATCCTCCGCGTCAACCGTCTCCATGTCCTTTTTCTCCTCGAGTTGTGCAACTTTCGACTGATCCTCGTCTTCCTTTCGCTTCCTGTCGGCCCGAACCGTCCATTTTCGCATCAGAATGTCGTCGAGTTTCAGAGTGATACCGGACTCTTTGACTTTCACGATGGTCACACGAACGACACTGTTCGTTCCCATTTCCAAACTGTAATTCTCCACTTATCACAAGCTCTCCCCTTCATTACTTACATTTCCTCATTCTCCTCGGACACCGAAATTCTTCCAAAGATTCCAGGTCCCAGCTCGACGAACAACGCCTTCTTCGACGGGTTCTCCACAACTGCATCCAGCTGATTGCCTTTTTTCAACGTCGCCACATCCACAACCAACGGTCTCTTCTCGTTCTCACAGTTCTTCACGTCTTCGTACCGATTCTTGGTGACAACAAAGATCGCTTCTTCGGCTTATTCTGAATTCTGGCGCAGACGACGTTGACGAACTGCTCGACCTCGAAACAGAAAAAGTCCGTACTTTCAGAATCCTCCCTGAAGATAGTAATTGATAATAGTAATGAAAAAATAGCAGCTCACCATTGGGTCTGCTCGTGACTTCCTTGAATCCATGCCCCTCAATGACACTGATAGTGTCGAGCATCTTGTCCTGAGCGAAGACAGTGTCACTCTGTCTCCTTCGTACTGAAACAAAGTTACGTTGAAATAAAGTGGTAAAACGTTAGAGGGAACAGAAATTGATTTTTTCGGGGACATTTTAGCATTGGTAGCTATAAGTTGTCAGAAATACGAATATGAATACGGAAAAGCGGCAAAGAACGAACGAAAACACAAGTATTGTCGCGATTAGCCGGTGAATGACAGTTTCTTTCGACCGAGATCGTGTTTTTCTTGTTGTTATTTGTTTCTGAACAAATGAAAAGGCACCTCGATTTAGTCTCACAAGCAAAATGAAGAAATCGGAAAGAAAAACAGTTTAAAACGCTAATTTTTGTAAAAATTGTCCGGAAGTTTGTGTGAATTTGTGATTTCCTGTTCAGTTGGATGGAGCGCGTTTGCATTAACCTTTCAGTACACAAAAACTCAAAAAGTTCATACAATAATCATAAAAGAAAACTCATACTAGAAGGTAAAGAGAGAAGAAAGGAATGAACAAGTAGATAAAGAGAAAGTGAAAATGACAATAGGAATACAAAAATAAATTACGGTATCAATCTCGAGTATAAATCAGTAAATATGAGTTTTTGGATGCTGTGGAGACGAGTTCCCGAGCAGAAACGACGTCGACCCGGTCATCCGAACAGCAGAGCCAAGATCCATCCATATTCCTTGTGTAACTGATGTAGTGTCCCGAGTGGTTGTCAACCCCATTGTGACAGACGATTCCATTCAACGAGTACGAGACGGGTCCGGCTTTCAAGTTGAACGATGGCGACACGGTGCAGGTTGTCTTCTGGATGTGTCCTCCGACGAACTGATACCGCTGCAGCGTTATTACGAGATACCTGAAAAAGGGAACTTCTAGAAAGTGAATAGTGTGAATCAACGCACTTCGGATGGCTTGCAAGTTGTTCACGTGACGAGGCCATGGTGTGTCGGCAGGAGATGCACGTCTTCTGGATCTTTTCCCACTGGACGAACGAGTCGATCATTTGCTGGACTGTACCGACGCTGAAGCGAATGAAATAATTTTCAGAAAACAGGGGAGGTTCCACTCACTTGGCAGGCAGAGAGAGGTCGGTGCACAGCTCTGATCTGATCGTTTCGAGCCGACGCGGAACTTGAAATGGGCAGTCAGTGTGTCCGAGTCTGGTGTCCGGGGATCGGAAAGTTCGTCGACAACTCCGAACAACGTCATGAGCAGTTCTTGAGCGTCGTGTTGTCCCATATTTCGGAAGTTCTGGTTTACGAGTCCGATATCTTGGCGGAACTTCCGCAGCTGCTGAAACTGACAACGTGTTTGGGAAGTAATTTACAAATAGGGGTTACCACTTCGGTCATTGGCGGTCCTGGGCGGCCATGATCGTCGGTTGGCGTTCCGAGTGTCGTTATGATCCGACAAAAGCCTCGCAGAACATCATTCTTCGCCCGATCCACTCCGGTCCCGTTCTTCTTCTTCAACTCGTCGCCGTTGACCATTTGCAAGCGTCTGCAGCTCTGAACGAGTAGACGGCACACGGATAGCACTTGCAACAGGGCGTTCATAAAACAAGAGTTGCCCACATTCTTGAGCCTGGAAAGGAAGGCGATGAGTTCAGAACACAGGAGAATAGTTACCGTCTGAGCCGGTAGCGATCGACTGGTTGGGCCGGCTGTTCCTCGCGACCTTGGTCCGGAAGCTTCCGCTTCAGCATGTGGCGGCGGATCTGGTCGACTTGATCCTTGAACAATTCGTAACGACGTCTGTTCGACTCCTGGAGACGGAACAGTTCGGAGAGGAGGTGGTCGAGCTGTTCCAAAACTGGGATTTGCTCGGTGGGCTCGAGAAGATTCGCGAGAATTTGAACGTTCCGAACGCCTTCCGTCTTGTCATCGATTTCCTGGTTCAGATCCTCACATTCCTTCAGCGATCGTTCAGTACCTGGCTCCTCGAGTGCCTGGTTCATCCCCTCCTTCTTCTCCTCGATCCATTTCTGCACGTCGGAAAGTGTCGCTTGGAATAGGGCCTTGCCTTCTTCGAAACCCCTAGATTCTTCAGATTCATCGGCAACTATGTGATCGGGAGTTTGTTGATGAGGCTTTCCTGCTGGCATCTGCAAATAGTTGGGCCTCGGATTGAACAAAGATAACTTTATTCGGATAAATTTTTGATCATCTGATTTTCCTAATCGGGCCATTTCACCTTATGTTCCCTTCTCTCTCTTCTGTGCTTTATTCTCTTTAAAGATTACGGTAGTTTCATAGTTATTTATCTCTACATTCAAATGGTTTGACCTGCTTCCCATGCAGATTTCTAAAGTTTTACTTTGAGTTAATATTTTATTTTCCTTTTACTGTTTATCTTTTAATAATCTGTTTCAATACAGTCGACTGCAGTCCTTTTACCAACAAGTTTCAGAATAGCGCCAAGTGTGTACTGGCGCTTCTTTCGTGTTGGCGCGCGAATGTCTCTGTTTCAGATTTTTGTCTGGTGACGAGCTTCACGCTTTCCGCTGCCTTTCTTGACAGTTTTCAATTTTATACCTTTTCAAACGTTTCTTGTCTACTGCTCCTCTTTCTCTCTACCAGATTCTAAATTCTCTCTTCTTCCAATCCACACACGGTTCTCTTCACTGTGCCTTCTTGTCTCGCTCTCGTTCGACTCGCTTCTCTCACTATTTGATCAATTGTTGAACGAAAGCTATTAATCCTATAGTCCGGCTTTGCAATGTTTTCCTATTATTCTTTTTTTTCTGTTCCTGTTTGTCGTCGTTCCCAATTAAAACCATAAAGTTTCAGAAAGTTTAGGCACATCAAAGAACCTTTCATGCACTGAACATCAAAGTCGCAAATCCCTGCTTTCAAGTGCTTAAAAGTTGATTACTTTTCCTGTGCTGGCCAGTTTCAGACATTTCAGGCCTTAGAATGAATTTTACAAAACGAAATTTCCGTTCCTGGAGATGTTTTCAGCGATTATGTGGTTCAGCGCATGAGAGGTTCCTTGATAATTGCTTATCTTCATTAGATTTTCTTCGAAATTTCGTCTGAAATTTTTCGAATTTCTCCCCTCCCTTCCCTTCCTTCCCTCCCTGTAACTTCCAGAAATCTAGCGAGTTTTTGAAATAATTCTTTTTTTTTTGGCTTTGGAATTCCGTTCTTATTTTTACTCTCACTGATCTGCCCTTTCCGTAAATTTCCAAATGTTTAGTCATACACTGGTCATAAGAGCAACGAACGAAAGAGCATTTCAGACGCTGAGTCGCATTTTCTGCTTGAAAACCGCCAAATAATTCGTAAAATCGTCCTGTTTTGGTCATTTTTAGTCATTTCAGCCGAAAAAAATGTGAATTTTCCGAAAACGATTGGCTCAAAATGTTTCGAACACTTCGGTAATTCAGCGTATGAAAGGTTCTCTAGTAACTGCTCTCCTTTATGCAATCCGCTACGAAATTATGTATCGACTCGGCAAAAATCAGTTTTTGTTTGCCCACGATGAACCCTATCTGTTCTGTTCGTTTCTCAGTAAATTTGGGAAAAATTAGGATTTTCAAAAAATTTCCGGCAAAAAAAACTGTTTCAGACGGAACTTTTCTAATCGATAGTAACCGCTATCAGCCGACGGGGACTGTTTTTGAACCATCAAAAAGGTGCCGGAACCGTCTAAAACAGATGAAAACGCCTGTAGCCACGTGCACTTCGGTTAGCTTATTCTATATACATATGCCGAACTTGTGTCTGTTATCACGAAATGCTCAGCTTTAGGCTAATTTGTAGAGAATTTGCACCGAACCGTACCTGCCACCACCCCCGATGCAACAAAACGAGTAACCTTGCATTTTAGAGAGTAGTGGACTTTTAGCCCTGCACTGACGAAACAAAAGTTAGATTGACTCTTTTCGGCTAAGTTTAGGCTATCAGCTCTGCATTTCACATGTTTTTCACACGTTTGTAGCCTTGCATTCAACCTATTTTTTCTACGACATTCTCAGTGCAGGTATGCACCGAGCCAAGAAGTGTTTTTAAGTGCCGAGCAGCTGACAGTAACGCTACGCTCTCGTCGATCCCATGTTCCAAATTCTTTGCATCGAATTCTTATAATTCTCCAGCCTCTCTCTCTCTCTCTTATACACAACTAGCCAACTAATTCCACTAGAATTGCGTCAAGACACATTGGCGCCCGGTTCATTTGGGGTTTCGGGGTTTCTCTTTTTTATCTGTGTCTCCGCTTCATTTACCGTCCTCCTTGCCAATTTCTATTCAATTATTCTAGTTTCAAGCTTTGTTTTTGCAGTTTCCTGATTCATTCCAATCCTTTCCCTGTAAACCTCATTTTTCTTCCGTTTCTCAACATTTCGCTTCCACTCTCTGCAGAACAGTAACGATGCGCTTCTCTCTCTGTCTCTCTCTCACACACACACACAATTTTCCTACTACTGAGTGACCATGTGTTCGTCGCTACTTCACTGTGAGAGAAGCGCATCGTTACTGTTCTGCAGAGAGTGGAAGCGAAATGTTGAGAAACGGAAGAAAAATGAGGTTTACAGGGAAAGGATTGGAATGAATCAGGAAACTGCAAAAACAAAGCTTGAAACTAGAATAATTGAATAGAAATTGGCAAGGAGGACGGTAAATGAAGCGGAGACATCTGTCTCTCTCTCACACACACACACAATTTTCCTACTAATTCTACTAATATTTTGACACATTGACCGCCGTCTCATTTAGAGATTTCGGTGTTTATTCTTGTTTGTTCCCGTTACATTCACCGCTCTCGTCATCGATCCGAAAGCAATCTCACTAAGTTTGCGTATTTGCAGGAAAGACACTCATCAAACCACCAACAAGGAGAATTTAAAAAATTAATCGATTAATGGTTTTAATGTTACGACATTTCAATAAAAGAAAACTTGTATTGTTTCGATGTTGCCAAAAGTCCTTATAATATGCAGAACGAGTACTCATGACTTGCCCTAAAACATTGAAATATCACTGATTTTCTGGCTTTCGCGGTAGTTAAACAGTTCAGCGCAACAATGAACGCGAGGAGATAGCAATTCAGTTCGTCGCAACAGAAAATCTCCTTCTGATCGCCGCCGCGCCACGTCTTCTAATCATGATCAGTCCATAACCGATGTACACTGGAATTTTCGTGGAAACTTTCGTTAGTGTTCAAATGGGACCGGGTAAGGAGAATGGTAGAGAGAGTTCTCCTTCATTGATAATCGTGACGGAGTGACGAAACGAGCACGACAAGCACAAGAGACCATCATCTGATGTGCACCACTTGATCCAATGATGAATGTAGGTTCAGAATGCAGTACATATAGGATGATTGGCAGCAGAACATGACGGTTTTCCAGAAGCTCTCTGTTCACTATGATTAGAGGACCTTCTTCACAGTTGCAGAATTGCAGATGGGCAGGTACCCTTTTGAGCCCTGGAGCCCGCAGAGCAGCGATAGGTATAAAAATTAAGATTTCAGACTAAGCTAAGAATAACTGACTTCAAAAAACGCTTATAGTTTTTCTTGGACCTAAACATCTGCAAATGTGAAAGTGGGTGCTAATCATAGTGAAGAGGCGGGAAAGCATAGAGCAATCCATCAATCCAGCAAGTTTCTTGAGAGACGATACAGTACCAGACTGCACCACAAACGGCATGACTGTAACCACGGGAATGAAATCAGGAACTTGTCAGATGACAGGGAATATGGATTCATGTATTGCCGGTGATAAGAAGAAACTAACAACAGTGAACCAGTAACAGCACTGCAAGATTCTAGTCAGTACTGTTCATGGCCTAACCACTACTGAGTGACCATGTGTTCGTCGCAACTTCACTGTCCTGTTTGAATGTGTCTCTTGTTGACTCCAGTTGATCTCCTTTTTCTGGTCTCTCCTCCGGACATGTGCAAGCTTCCATGGTACTGTTCATGGCCTAACCACTACTGAGTGACCACGTGTTCGTCGCTACTTCACTGGCCTGTTTGAATGTGTCTCTTATTGACTCCAGTTGATCTCTTTCTTCTGTTCTCTC
>LR539648.1:0-24464 GCA_900536315.3 Caenorhabditis becei
GAAGTAGATGATGACCCAGTTGAAGGTGTCTCGGAACTGGTATCACATGGCTCTTCAGTGCTAGTAGATGCAGGTTCAGACGTTGTGCTTGAAGCTTCAGAAGTTGCGGTCGTGCTCATTGAAGTAGATGATGAACAAGTTGAAGGTGTCTCGGAACTGCTTTCACATGGCTCTTCAGTGCTGGTCGATGCAGGTCCAGACGTTGTGCTTGAACCTCCAGAAGTTGCGGTCGTGCCAATTGAAGTAGATGATGAACCAGTTGAAGGTGTCTCGGAACTGCTTTTACATGGCTCTTCAGTGCTAGTAGATGCAGGTTCAGACGTTGTGCTTGAAGCTTCAGAAGTTGCGGTCGTGCCAGTTGAAGTAGATGTTGACCCAGTTGAAGGTGTCTCGGAACTGCTTTCACATGGCTCTTCAGTGCTGGTCGATGCAGGTTCAGACGTTGTGCTTGAAGCTTCCAAAGATGTCGTCGTGCCAGTTGAAGTAGATGATGACCCAGTTGAAGGTGTCTCGAAACTGCTTTCACGTGGCTCTTCAGTGCTGGTCGATGCAGGTCCAGACGTTGTGCTTGAAGCTTCAGAAGTTGCGGTCGTGCCAGTTGAAGTAGGTGTTGACCCAGCTGAAGGTGTCTCGGAACTGCTTTCACATGGCTCTTCAGTGCTGGTAGATGCAGGTCCAGACGTTGTACTTGAAGCTTCCAAAGATGTCGTCGTGCCAGTTGAAGTAGATGATGACCCAGTTGAAGGTGTCTCGAAACTGCTCTCACGTGGCTCTTCAGTGCTGGTCGATGCAGGTCCAGACGTTGTGCTTGAAGCTTCAGAAGTTGCGGTCGTGCCAGTTGAAGTAGATGTTGACCCAGTTGAAGGTGTCTCGGAACTGCTTTCACATGGCTCTTCAGTGCTGGTCGATGCAGGTTCAGACGTTGTGCTTGAACCTTCAGAAGTTGCGGTCGTGCCAATTGAAGTAGATGATGAACCAGTTGAAGTAGATGATGACCCAGTTGAAGGTGTCTCGGAACTGCTTTCACATGGCTCTTCAGTGCTGGTAGATGCAGGTTCAGACGTTGTGCTTGAACCTTCAGAAGTTGCGGTTGTGCCAGTTGAAGTAGATGTTGACCCAGTTGAAGGTGTCTCGGAACTGCTTTCACATGGCTCTTCAGTGCTGGTAGATGCAGGTCCAGACGTTGTGCTTGAACCTTCAGAAGTTGCGGTCGTTCCAGTTGAAGTAGATGTTGACCTTGTTGTTGTTTCAGCATCTTCTCCTAAAGTATAGGTAATTGGAATGCTATGTTCTTTTCTCACCATTCTCAGTAGTTGTACTGACTAATGGTTCTTTTGACGATGTTATCAATGTGCTTTGAGAAGTTTCGATTTGTGAAGTCGTTGTAATGTGTGTCGAACTGTCTGAAGACAAAGACGATAAGGAAGTCATGTTCAAACGTTGAGTTCTCACGTGTAACTGGTGTAGTGTTGAATTGATTAGGATGAGGTGAAGTTGAAGAAGTGAAGTTTTCATGTGGTTTTGTCGGTTCTGAAATAGGAGTTATCGGTTTGTCAGCTGATTTCACAAGTTATCTTACCGGTTGACGTATAGAGAACAGTTGAAAAAGTGACAGTTGTCAAGTTGGTCTCCGGTTCCGTGGAGTTAACGCATGACCCATTTTTGCACGGGAGCGGAGGATTGCAGCCATCAGAAAGATATGAAGATGATAACAATAAAAGAAAGACGTCAAGCAATCGCAAACCGTACATTCATGAACGCAAAAGTGCGAAGAATATGGGAAAAATTGGCAAAAAGATCGGGTTAAATATGATTTGTTGGATATGCTAATGAGTTTTCGACTAATTTGAATTCAATTAAATTCCGCCTCTGATAATGAATGCAAAGACAGTTTATCAAAGCTTCCGATGATTCCAGAACAACTCGGAACAATGACCAGATTGAACTTTGTGATCCGATGGAGATAGAAAAGAAGGAACACAGACTTTATTCAGGGGGAATGAACAAACTTTACGTGTCGGCTGAAGCGACACTAACTGTGATTATGATGGAACCGTTGAGTTATCACAAGGTTCCGTGGTGGTCAGGCATGGATCTTCGGTCGAGGCAGGCATCGTGGAGTTGTCGCATGGCTCCGTGGTCTCACAAGGCTCTTCTGTTGAACTGGGAATCGTGGAGTTGTCACAAGGTTCGGTCGTTGTCACACAAGGATCTTCAGTAGATCCAGGGATTGTCGAGTTGTCACAGGGTTCCGAAGTCGTATCGCATGGATCCTCTGTTGAACCAGGAACCGTTGAATTATCGCAAGGTTCCGTGGTCTGACAGGGATCTTCAGTGGATACCGGGAGAGTAGAGTTGTCACAAGGTTCAGTTGTGATGCATGGATCTTCAGTTGATTCCGGAGTCGTTGAGTTATCGCAGGGTTCAGTGGTGTCACAAGGTTCCTCTGTCGACAGAGGCATTGTGGAATTGTCGCACGGCTCGGTAGTCTCACATGGATCTTCAGTAGATTCCGGAATAGTTGAGTTCTCACAAGGTTCAGATGTCTCGCATGGTTCTTCCGTGGGCGAAAAAGTGGTTTCGCAAGGCTCGGTGGTTGTGGAACCCACTGGGGATTCAGTAGTCGATCCTGACTCCGTGGAAGATTCTGGAGTACCTGACGAAGTTGCATTTGTGCAAAACTCCACGGTCTTGGTGCTTCCTGGAGATTCAGTAGTTGACTCCGGAAGTGCTGTCGCATTGGTCGTACTCGCAACTCCTTCCGTTGTTGACTCCGGCGTGTTTGACAAAGTGACATTGGTACACAGTTCCGATGTTGTCGTATCTGCAGATTCAGCTGTCGTTGTACTATCTGATGCTTCAGTTGTAGATCCTGAATGCTCAGTGGTGCATGGCTCCGTGGTAGTGAAAGAGGATTCTGTTTCTGACACAGGTGTAGTTGCATTGGTACAGAGATCGGATGTTGTGGTATCCTCTGCAGTTCCGGTGGTTGTACTTCTAAAATGTTCGGTTGTGAATCCGATTTCAGTAGTACAAGGATCAGTGGTCGTGACTGTGGTGTCAGTGGATGACTCTGGTGTACCGGAAGACGTCGCATTTGTACACAGCTCCAAAGTGGTGGTCGCATCGACAAGTCCAGTCGTGGAAATTCCAGAAGCGTCAGTGGTGGATTCTGATGCTTCCGTAGTGCAAGGCTCAGTGGTGGACTCTAGCGAGCTTGGAGACGTCGCATTTGTACATAGCTCAGACGTCGTCGTGTTCTCCACTGTTTCCGTAGTAGATCCTGAGACTCCAGTGGTAGATGGCTCCAAAGTGGTGACAGATTGTTCAGTGATGGACTCCGGGGTACTCGCGGAAGTCGCATTTGTGCAGAACTCCAATGTTGTAGTAGTATCTGCTGCTTTAGTCGTTGTACTGTCTGAAGCTCCAGTTGTAGATCCCCAGACTTTAGTGGTGCCAGGCTCTGTTGTAGTGACAGGGGCTTCGGAAGTGGACTCTGGCGCATTGGTCGCATTAGTGCAGAACTCCAACGTTGTGGTACTTTCTGGAGCTTCAGTAGTTGGCTCCGAGCCTTCTGTAGTACTAGGTATCGTAGCAGTTGTTGACTCTGGAGTACTTGAAGATGTCGCAGCTTTAGTCGATTCAGTAGAGGATTCTGGCGTTTCTGACGTCGTTGCATTTGTACACAGCTCCGGAGTTGTAGTAGACTCCACAGCTCCCGTTGAAGTACTTCCAGTGGTGAATCCCGTGGGTTCCGTTGTGCAAGGTTCGGTGGTGCTTCCAGGCACTTCAGTGGTCTCCGGTGAACTGGATGAAGTTGCGTTGAAACAGAGTTCTGTTGTGGTGTTTTCAACAGATTTAGTCGTGTTGCTTTCTGAAATTTCAATCGAAGATGTTGAAATATCAGTAATTCAATGTTTACCTGTGGATTCTGAAGCAGAGGTTTGAGTAGTAGGCGCCGACGGGGTGGTGGCTGTTGCATTGGTGCGCCACTCGGGCGATGTCGTTTTTTCCACTGCTTCCGTAGTGGCTCCCGTGACTTCAGTAGTGCAAGGCTCATTGGTCGTGACCGCTGTGTCAGTGGATGACTCTGGCGTTCTGGAAGTTGTCGCATTTGTACACAGCTCCGTAGTGGTGGTATCTTCCGCAAGTTTAGTCGTGGTAGTTCCAGAAGCGTCAGTAGTGGATTCTGAAGCTTCCGTGGTGCAAGGCTCTGTGGTGGACTCTAGCGAGTTTGGAGAAGTCCGCTCCGATGATGTCGTACTCTTCACTGTTTCAGTTGTAATTCCAGAGACTTCCGTGGTGCAAGGTTCGCTGGTGCTTGCTCCCGGTGTTCTTGGCGATGTTGCATTTGTGCACAGCTCCGACGTAGTTGTCTCCTCCGCGGTTCCAGTAGTGGTTCTTTTCGGAATTTCAGAAGATGATTCTGGAGTGTCCGTTGATCCGGTTGAGACTTCTGGAGTACTTGGTGAAGTTGAATTCGTGCAGAACTCCAACGTTGTGGTACTTTCTGGAACTCCAGTAGTGGATTCCTTTGAGGTACTAGGCTTTGTAGTACGCGCAGCTGATTCCGTAGTTGACTCTGGCATACTTGAGGAAGTGGCATTGGTACACAGTTCCGATGTGGTCGTATCCGTGGATACTTCGGTTGTACTTCTTGAAAGACCAATTGTAGATTCTGAAGCTTCAGTTGTACATGGCTCGGTGGATGATTCTGGCGTCTCTGACGAAGTTGCATTCGAACACAGCTCCGATGCCGTGGTAGCATCTGCAGTTGTAGTCGTAGTAATGTCCGGGGCTCTAGTGGAGGACCCCGAGACTTCAGTGGTGCCAGGCCCTGTCGTAGTGACAGGGGCTTTGGAAGTGGACTCTGGCGCATCTGACGAGGTCGCATTTGTGCAGAACTCCAGCGTTGTGGTAGTTCCTGGAGCTTCAGTTGTTGGCTCTTCAGTTGTGCAAGGCTCAGTAGTTGTGGTCGGGGATTCAGTGACTGATTTTGGAGTACTGGAAGACGTCGCATTTGTACACAGCTCTGATGTTGTAGTTTCCTCTGCAACCGCTTTCGTCGTGCTCTCAGCTGCCCTAGTAGTAGATTTTGAGACTGACGAAGTGCCGGACTCTGTGCTTCTGACTGAGGATTCAGTGGCTGATTCTGGAGTACTTGTACACAGTTCCGACGTTGTTGTACCATCTCCTTCTACAGTTGTGGTGATGTTCGAAGCTTCAGTAGTGGTTCCTGAGACTTCAGTAGTGTCAGGTTCAGTGGTTGATCTTTCGGAGGTTGACGGCGTGAGAGTGGTACTTTTGGTAATAGTTGTTGCTTCAGACATGGTAACGTTATCACAAAGTTCCGTGGTGGTGACGCAAGGATCTTCAGTCGAAGCAGGCATTGTGGAGTTGTCGCACGGCTCCGTGGTCTCACAAGGCTCTTCTGTTGAAATGGGTATTGTGGAGTTGTCACAAGGTTCGGTCGTTGTCACACAAGGATCTTCAGTAGATCCAGGCGAGTTGTCACAGGGCTCTGAAGTCGTATCGCATGGATCCTCTGTTGACTCAGGAAGCGTAGAATTGTCGCAAGGTTCAGTGGTCTGACAAGGATCTTCAGTAGATTCCGGGAGAGTAGAATTGTCACAAGGTTCGGTTGTGACACATGGATCTTCAGTTGAAGCGGGAATCGTAGAATTGTCACAGGGTTCAGTGGTGTCACAAGGTTCCTCTGTTGACAGAGGCATTGTGGAATTGTCGCAAGGCTCGGTAGTTTCGCAAGGATCTTCTGTTGATCCAGGGATCGTAGAGTTATCGCAAGGTTCCGTAGTCTCACATGGATCTTCGGTAGATGCAGATTCTGTAATAGTTTGGTCAAGATTCCAAACAAAAATTTTAATTTCGAACCTTGAGCTTCTCCTATCAGAACACCCGCCTCTCGTTTTCCTTTCACATCAACTGGTCGGTCATCTAGAATCAATAAATCAATCAGATCAACATAACACTTATCAATTACCTCTGCTTTCCGAATCCGTCTCAATAATCAGCTTATCTCTATGTAAACTTCCAGCTCGAACAACAGATCCAATTAGAAAAACAAGCAGTATGCCTCGAGAAATCCACATAAATAATCGTCGGAAAAGTTCGCGTCGGCGACCAATTCGTCATGTTCATCCATCGCCCCTCCAACACTCTCGTTCGAAATTCCAACTCATTTGTTCAGCTAATCGATTGTATCTCATTAGTCTCTCCCTCTCCCATCTCATCTTCTCTTCTCGTTTGTAAAAAGCATCCGAAAAAAAGGGAAGGGCGGGGGAGGGACCCATTAAATTGAGTGAACAACCCCATTTTCAGTTGGTGAGCCAGCGGCTCCCCTCTCGTCTGCGTCTCATCCAACATCCTCTTCATATTTTTTGAGGAGGACACCAGGCCCCTCTTTTTGTGTCTCCTGAAGGTGTAGTTTTGTCGTTTTTCATGTTGGAGCAAAGGGCGTTCTTGCTCGCGGAGCCCTCAGAGCCCCAGAGTCATGGAGCCCCTCCAAAGACCAGAATCAAATCTGTGTCTGACGTGCAGCGAGAAGAAGGGGGGAGGGGGACTCGTCAGTAAAGTCGAAATTTTCATAAGCGCTTCGTTTTGCCTTTCGCTTCAAAACTCAATTTGCTCCCCGTCTCCTCCCTTCTCCCCTTTTCTCACGGCCCTGATGCTGAATTCAGATAAGTTCTTCAAAGACATGTGACTCTTCCGAACGATGATGAACCTGCTGTACATCTTGCTCTTCGTGCTGGCATGTGATGGATACAAAATTGGTATGTCTTACGAAAAAGAGTGTGTCTCAAAAAACAATTCTCCCAGGTGCAATATTCCGTGAGCGAGAAGATGCTCACATCGAAGCCGCTGTGAGATATTCGGTCGAATGGTTATCGCAAAGAGGGATCTATGGAGATATCGACTTGGTGATTGAATATATCGATGTGCTCGATCACTATGATGCTATCAAGAAAGGTTAGAAACCTATAATTTCTTTGAATTTCCCTAATTACAGCTTGCAAAATGCTGGAGAAAGACCACGTCGTCGCGCTTCTCGGTGGTTCACACGCTGCGTTGAATGCACAACTTGAGAGAATCACTGATGATGTATGAATTAAAAAATGGGAAATTTGAATTTAAATTCGTGTTTCCAGTTGGACATCCCATTCCTCACTGCAATCGACGACTTGCGAACTGACTCTGGCCGCTCAAAAATCGACTTCTGGCCGCGACCCCAGCTATTCGAAGCCGTTGTCGATATGTTCACACATTGGAGATGGAATCGGATTGTGCTGGTCTATGAGGACGATGAGAGTGAGTCCTTTTCCCCTTTTTTTGCTCGCAGAGTGCTCTTATCTTCAAGGAATTCGCCGCCTGGAGCAGCTTCTCGAGAGCGAGGAGTACGCTTCCATCCGTTTCTACCTCATAAAAGTGCACAATGGAGACTACATGCGAGCCGCCCGCCAAGTCAAAGAACTCGAGGAATGTCGGCTCCTGCACCGGAAAGATTGCTCCGAGTTCAGCAGACTTCTTGTTGATATGAACCCGGAGCACACTTACAACTTCTTGCTCGCTTCTCTTCAGATGGGACTCATTGAGCTTAAGCACTGGTTTCTGCTCACCAACATGGAGCTCTCCACAATGGACATGGAGCTGTTTCGCTACAATCATGCGCGTTTCATATCTCCGTATCCAGTGGACGCGACGTTTTTGACGGAGAACCGCGACGCATTCAACTTCTCGCACTTCAAAGAACACATCTCGGAGAAGTGGGCGATGAAGACGGAGAACAGCCGGAACTTGCGGATGATGGAAGCCGTCTTCACGTTTGACGCCGTCTACGCATTCGCCAACGTCTTCAACGAGCTGTCAAGCCATATGCAAATGAACGATGTGCCGCAGACGCTGTGCAGAAAGTCGTCGAGGACATCGAGGAAGTATCAGCATGGGAGGTCTCTTATCGATAACATTGTTCATAATGACCTTCATGGACTATCCGGGGACTTGAGAAGATTGAATGGGCATCCATTGAAGAGCAATTTCTCAATGAGGATTCATCTACTAGGCTATAGCGGCAGACTTGATGATGTGAGTTTGGGACATAAAGAAAATAGCAACCAGATGTCTTCTTTTCCAGATTGGCTTCTGGGAGCCGGCTACAAATGTGCATGTCAACATGTCTGGGGACTCAAAGGCACAACTCCAACGGAATGTTCAAGTCTCTGATGAACTCAAACCCCATTTCCGAGTCACCACTATCATGGAAAGACCCTATGTGATGTTGAAGAAGAACCATTATGAACTGGACTCCAACTCGAAATTCGAGGGATTCTGCATTGATCTTCTGGCAGAATTGTCGAAGGATCTGGGATTCACTTATACGATTCATGCTGTCAAAGATGGGAAATATGGAAATGACAAGTATGGAAATGGATCTTGGGATGGAATGATTGGAGAGATTCTTCGTGGAGAAGCTGAGATGGCAGTTGCTCCATTGACGGTCAACTACAGAAGATCTGAAGCTGTAGACTTTACGAAACCTTTCTTATCACTCGGTATCAGTATTCTTTACAAAGTTCCCGATGATCAACAACCCGATTTGTTCTCCTTCTTGAATCCCTTATCATGGCAGATTTGGACAGCAATTGCGACTTCCATCAGTAAGACTTTCAAATGTTTCATGTTCCCAATTGACCCAATTCAGTCACCGTAACCCTCGGAATGTATTTCGTCGCCAATGTCACTCCTTACGAATGGAATCTGAACTTCTCGTGTTGCACCGCCCATGAGCCCCACCCGGCAGCTGCCTTTGCTACAAGTGAACAGTCAAACGATGCTCCGTTATCTCGGCTCCCGTTGTGTCAAGAAGCTCCTATTGTGATGTCTAACAACTATAGTTTCTGGAATACAGTGTGGTACGTGCTCAGTACCATGCTCAAGGGAGGTTGTGACTTTGGACCCAGGGCAGTGTCGACTAGGCTTTTGGGAGGTGAGTAATCTTTGGATAACTAGGTTGAAGCCTAGCTTTTTGTAGGAACTTGGTGGGTGTTCTACTTGGTTATAATCTCTGCTTACACTGCTAACCTCGCAGCTGTCCTCACTGTCTCTCGACCCTACATTCCTATCAAGAACCTTGACGACTTGGCGAATCAGACTACGATCTCTTACGGAACCATCCGTGGAGGATCCACTATGCAGTTCTTCCAAGAGTCCAGAATAGCCTCTCATGTCAAAATGTGGGGGTACATGAAGGACAAGGATGTGTTTGTGACAAGTAACGGAAAAGGGGTCGAGAGAGCGTTGAGCAGCAATTACGCATATCTCATGGAGTCGACCTCGCTGGAATATGAGACTTCACAGAACTGCAACTTGACCCAGATCGGAGGTGTCCTGGGATCCAAGGGTTACGGTATCGCACTGGCCAAGAAGTCCGAGTGGACGGACCGCATCTCGCGGCAGATTCTGTTGTACGCCAAGCGTGGCATAATTGAGATGAAAAAGACAAAGTGGTGGCGCAGCAAGTGAGTCATTCCGGGGAAAAACCAACCTCATCGATTATTCCAGAGGGGCCGCGTGTGCCAGCACGGCGTCGGCGGTCAAGCATGACCGATTCGCGCTGAGCATGTACAACGTCGCCGGGCTCTTCATCACTCTGGGGGTCGGCATTGTGTTGGCGGCGATTGTAGTGATATTCGAGCTGATCTACCGATGTCATCACATCTCGAAGAAGGAAGGAAAGCCGTTTATGGAAGAGTTGTTGTATGAATTGAAGTTTGCATTGAATATGAACTCGGTTAGTTCTCCTGTAACCGGGATCTTGGAGCATCGTAGTCTTGCAGCTATCCGATCATCGATCTCGTCAAAAAATGTCTACATGTATGAACAACGGCAACGGAAAGCCGCACAATCACCAAAATGAGAACGGCAATTTGAAAAAGACCACTTTGTAACAAGTCTTACTGTAATCTTACTGTATCTGTATTTATTTATCCCGGTCAACATGAATTTGTACATTTTGAACGTGACACTAGACTCGTAGCCACGTGGCGATTTAAATTCCACGTGTGATCCCCACAGATCTCCACCATTGCTTCTAGATCTGTCCATCATGCCAATTTACCATGGAAGGCCCTACGGGTACCGGCCGTACGGATACCGTTATCACTACGGATACGGTCCTCACTACTATCATCGTCCGGTTATTGTCGGAGCTTATCACTACTCTTGGTATCATCCCTATTACACTCCCGTCGCGTTTGGTGGATACTTTCCTATGGTAGGAATCACTTCAGAATCAACTCCATCAACTTCAAACTTCCAGTACGGTGTCTACATAATCTGCTTCATCTTCGTCATCATCGTCATCTTCGTCGTCGTCTCTTGTGTCGGATGCTGTCAGAATTGCTGCTGCCGTGGTGACCGGATTCCACCTCCGACTTACGATGCACCATACGAATACCCCCACGCCGTCAACTACCAGGAGCCCTACTACTACCCAGACCCGTATTACCAGAACGCCTACAACTATGACTATGCTCAACAGCCTCCTGTTGCCAGTGGCCCGCCGTCCTATCATGATCCCGTTGAGGCTTCAGCTCCTCCGACTCCATCCGAACCTCCAGTCCCAGTGGCCACCACTCCATCTTCCGCCATCTCCCCGAAGAACTCCAGCTACAAAGCATCCCATCGCGCCACGACTCCCAAGAAAGCCAGCAGCCCAGTCCCCGGCAAGTCCCTGACAGAATCCAAAACCGAGAAGGCGTCGAAGAAGAAGGCGTCCGAGAAGACATCCGAGAGCCAATGCCCAACGTCCAAGTCGCTTCATTAGAACTCGTGAACTTCAATAAATAATTCCGTTCTTCTTTTTCCTTTTCATTTCTATTCATCATGCCGCCGTACTACTACGGACGTCGTCCTGGCTACGCTTACCATCCGTATCGAGGATACTATCCTGTCTATGTTCACAGACCAGTCGTCGTTGCAGCAGTCCCTTATCACTACTCTTGGGTCAGATTCTGAATCTTGAAAGCTTTTACTTCCGATCTTTTCCAGTACCACCCCTACTACACCGTCGGCGATGGATCCTTCCCGATGTACGGCATCTACATCATCTGCTCCATCGTCCTGCTCATCTGCATCTGCATCATCGTCTTCGCATGCATTGGATCGTGCCGTTGCTGCGGTCGCAAGGATCCTCCACCTCCGGAACCCATCTACGATCCGTACAGCCCGTACGTCGTGGATCCCTACTACCAGGAGCCCTACTACTACGACGAGTATGCCTATCCTGCGGACTATGCCTACCCGCCTCCACCTCCTCCACCCAGACGTCCTCCTCCCAAGCCCCCAACGGACCAGAAGCCCGCAGCCTGCCCTCGAGCCCAGTCTAGACAGTCACCGGCCGCGTCGGCTCCGTCAGAAACTCCCAAGAGCCCGAAGAAGCAGAAGAAGGGAGGAAGTAAAGAAGGGAATAGTAAACAATAAAAGTTTTATGTCTTTTTGTGTTTTGTTTTTGAAACCTGTCATTGTTATCATTGTTATCAGTCTCTGTCACCTAGGCGAAGGTCTTCCACACATCCAATAGTGCAGTGGGATTGAGACTCCCGCAGCGAAATTCACTCCGATACTGTCTCCCATTGAAGCGGCGGATAGGCAGTACTCACGAACATCGGGTTCGACCTAAAAGTTTCAGAAATGGGAAAATGCGCTCTACGGGACGTTACCTTATTATGAATCTTGTGGAAAGTGTTGACATAGGAGGATCCTCCGAAGAGACCCTCGAATATGATGAGACCGAAGATGATGGCGATATGCGGTACGAACCAGTACAAGGCGTCGAAGAAGAAGAAAAGCATGTTGGAGAGCTGAGAAGTTTCGAATTGGAAGAACATTTCAGATCTAGAGTCTTACTTGCAGAACCGGTAGCAGGTAGAGCACCCACATCGGCAGTTCTATCAGTTTGATTGAAGATCTCGAGATGAAGACTCCAAACTGATAAAGCACCTGATACCATCTGTACTGGCTGTGGAGGGAGAGGTTGAAGCCGTGGGAGCAGTCGAATACAATCTGTTGGGTCATTCCTTGATTGATCATGTACTCGCCGACATAGACGAAGGCAAGAGGGATCATTAGGTGGAGCATTGGCTGGAAATATGGAAATAGAGGGGTCAATGATAAGAGTGATTACCACAATCAGTTGAACTCTCTCCCATGGAGTCAATTGTCTTTGTGGAACTCTGTGCTTGCTGACAATGAAGTCATCGTAGCCTTTGGGAACTATCCAGGTCTTGGGGTTTAGTGAGGGGGAGTAGATCGACTCCGGTTTTTCCAAAAGGATGAAGTATGCTATCGCAAATAGCACTGGAATGAAGAGTTGGATCAGCAGAGCCACTTTCGGGGTCAGGTTCGCCATATGCGGTTCTGTCAGAAAGGCATAGGAGAAGGATCCGAGCAGTCCAGCCATTCCGGTTCCAGATGACCATCCGGCAATTGCAATTCTAAACCAATCTTTCATTCCTTTTTACTCATCTTCCCTTTGTCACCTCTGATAATGCGCCGATAATCCCAAGAACGTGATCTCTCCGAGCCCGCCACCCAAACTCACAAACACCACGCCGGCCAGCGACATGGGAATAGAGACGGAGAAGGCGACAACAAAGTACGAGGTGGCCTGCAGTAGGCAAACAACTGCCACTCGGAGGCTGTCAACGAAAGAAAAATAGAAGTTTGTGAAAGAAGTACAACAAACCCGAAGGGGAATCTGTCCATGAAGAACGGGAAGGTGAGTTTGACGATGAGAGATGGCAGATTGTCCGAGAGAAGCACTTCGGCTGTCGGCGGTTTGCACTCTCGGACTGTGATGGATGGCTGAAAAGGTTAGAAAGGTTTCATCAGAATCCTCCATCCCCCATGGGAAAGATTCAGAAGTCCCCCTGACGTCACTTACCAGACACGCGTCAACTGTCGTCGTCTTGTTCTTTCCGTGTTGCTGACTCAGAATATCCTCGGCGGCGCTCAGCATAATCACATACCCGTAATTGTTACACAGCCCCAGTAGACTGAAATTTGGAAACTGCTCATTATAGTCTGTGTCTTCTAAAGCTTACAAGAAAGCGACAGCCGTCCTCGTGGTATCCCAGTTGATCTTCTTCATCTCGAATCAGAAGCCACGTGGCAGAGGAGCAAGGAATACGAAATAGAGCAACTCCGGTGTCCACTGGCAAAGAATTCCTGCTGCTCTCTCTCCTTTTGACTGATAAAACGAATGCACCGTGGCACCTATCAGCACGTGGGCTCGCTTCATTTTTATAGGTTGTTGCGGCTCGCCGAGCACATATAAAACACATAAAACAGTAAAAAGGCGAGACTTGACACATAAAGTTTCGAACAAAAAATCATTGTCGTGGAGGAATGATAACTTTCGGAGACGAAGGAATGTTCCAGAACTGGTTGAGCTGATTGAAGTAGTCCTCTGTGTTTCCCGATCTCATCTCCTTTCCGTCAATGGTGTACAGAGGGCCGTGTTGGCTTTCTTGGCGGATTTTGGACTTTCGGATGGAGGGGAACATCTTTTCCAAGTTCCAACGGATCTGGAAACAAAAAAAGACATGTTACATAATTAGGTCAAGATGTCCTACCTGAACATGAATCTTTCTATGACACAGCATAATCGTCCAGGGGTACACCAGGCAGTACAAGTTGATGAAGACGTTCATGATGTAGAAGAATGGAGAATCCAGGGCACCATCGAAGAACCCGGCTAGCTTCATGTAGACGTACGTTAGAATTACCACTCTAGCGACCACACTGGCAGCTGCACAACGACTGTAGGCGTAGGATTGTGAGAACTGGAAGTTGGATCATTTGCCTCTCAACTGAGCATCAGTTGGCTTACCTCAAAGCGGATATTCAGCGATGCTTCCTTATTGGTACGGTACTTTCTCTTTGCAATGTAGAGCAGGAAGAAGACCAGGCAACCGTTTAGAACTTCCATGAAAGTCAAGCTTCCGAAGCCAATTGCGAACATTGTCTTGTCGAATGCGATCCGGACACACCAGATGTAACCGATAGAAGCAACTGCTCCGGCGACCAGCCCGACGAAGAACACTGAGAAGAAGTAGTCGGATTTGCGGAATTTCCGGTAGAAGGTGCAGGTGACGCGTTCTGAAGGTAGTAGTGATAAGGGGAGTGATAAGAAGCTAGGGTGTTACCAATTGTTCCGAGAAGCTCGCTGACGACGAAGAAGTATTCGCCAAAGGAATGGATGTAGAGGAGGTACTTGCGGAGTTCGATTGCACTGATTTCGCAATCCTCGATGAGCTTCCCGTGAGCCAGAGTTATCAGGAAGGCCCCTGTGGAGGTCAAGAGCATGAGGAGCTGTTGGGAGGAGATCAAGCCGAAGGTCACTCTGGAAATCGGAGATTCAGAAGGCACTAGATTTCAAACTGACCTTGAGTAACTCCCGAATCTCTGTCTTGCCACCACTAGTTGGATGAACACACAATGCGAGAAGCAGCCGGCCACGACTATCAGGAACTGCAGAAAGACCACCGGGAGCCAGAGGAAGTTGACTGGATTCGGGACACATGTGTAGTTTCCATAGGCAGCCATTACTGGAAAGAGTTGGTGTTGAACTGACTGATAAAGTGATAAAGTGATAAGAGAAGGAATGAGCCTAATGAGCCCGAGTGGACTCGGTGATTGAGCAATGAACCTGGATGATAATTTGAAGAGCTTGGGGAATGGAAGTCTGAGTGGATGACGAGCGGAGCTAACAGGGGCTAATTATAGTTTGGAGAGGAGAGAGGCGGGGAGGAAGTGACTAGACTCTGTGGGTGATTGATTAGATTTAGGGGAGAGTTATCAGACTTATCAGGGTTTGGCACGTGCAAAATGTTTCTACTTGTTCAAGAACATGAGTGGCTGGAAGAGCTATTTTAAGCCAGGCCTGACGAAAGATTGGGATGTACTTGAAAGATCCCATTGGGCCGGGAGATTCAGAAGACATGACGATAGCATTCTGAATCTTGTTAGCTTAATAGCTTCTAAAACGAGCTCTACCTGCACTAAAGCTCAATGAACCATGTCTACCCAGCCTCCTGAGCCTCAAGTGCTCTTCCCCATTCTACACTTGTTATCTTATCACTGAGGGAGTTATGTTAAACTTTTCATCTTTCTCTCTATTCAAAACAAGACGCCTTCTGAGGCCTAATGAGGCAAAAATATCAGAGAATGGAAAGAAAAACAAGGTATGATATGGGCGATTGGCAATTCCAGGCTTGAAAGACTGAGGCCGAAGATCGGAACGACTCGAAAGAAAACACCTTTTCCAGGAGAAGAGATTCAATTTGGCGGGGAAAGGACATCAGGACTAATTGGAGCAAAGAGTGAAGGGATTGGGGAGGAGAGAGATGATTTAGAAGAGGATGAGACACGGAGAACCTCAGCATCATGGCTCTGATTATCAGACTCTGATAACAGACTCTGAAAATAAATGAGTCAAGAACTCAAGAATGAAATATTTACGCTGCTAACAGCAGCCACCACGCAGCCGTTCTTCACACGTCATTTTGAAAATGATGCGGTTGTGACGACTTGGAGAGAGATTAGGAGCTTTGGAAATCGGAAAGGGAAAGCTGGGAATCTAGGCCATTGCTGATAAGATTCCGGATTCCGAAAGTGAGAACAAGGTCCGTATGGCCCGTGGCTAGAAAAAACGTAACGGGTCTCGCCACGAAATGGACTTTAGGAATTGGGCATGCACTATCAAGTTTTTCATCCAATTTTCTCAATTGTTACGTTCAAAATAGCACAAAAAGGGTATTTTTCGTGAAAAACCAATGAAAAAAAGGAAAACTAACTACCGTACCCCGCTTTGAAGGCGCAGCACGTTTTGCGCGGGAAACGTTTGTTCGTTGCGAGACATCGTTCCCGCGCAAATGCCATTTCGAACGCGAGATGAACTTTTGAGTTGTAACGTTAATACCGGAACAGGCGATTTTCAAATGACTAGAACTTGAACTCGATTCGAAATAGATTGTTATATCTCCCCTTGCAAAACTATAAATTCCTCCCACGGTTCTCTGGAAAAACCAAACTCCATAGGCCTATTTTCAGCTGTTCCTTCTTTGAGTCTGCCAATCTCCAACCCCGGACATAAATTCTGTGATCCTTGGAATTGGTTAAGAAAATTTAGAATTTGGGAACTGAGTTCTGAGCTAAATCCACACCAATCAGTGGAGATATAAATGTGTTCCATAGACCACACGCACCCTCCAAATCTTGTTATTATTCATTTTGCTCATAACTACCCGAATCAGAATCGCAAAAGAAAGGAAAACAAAATCGAGTTAATATCAAATGAAAAGAGACCAGAAGGAACGCGAAAGGGTGTTATTATGGAGAGAATTCATGCACTGAAAAGGGAAGGACACGGAGATTTTCGATCAGTAGTGGAAATGTCTCTTGGGGGAGCTGAAATGCTAATTGCAAAGATAAGCTGGAGATCCGGATTGAAGTTTTGAAGTTCAAGGAGGATTCAGAAGAAGATTCAGAAGACCAGAATAGAGACATGAATCTTGCGATTTCTTGAACAAGTCAAAGAGATTTTCGGGTTTACTCGCCTCCCAAACAAACATAAATCAGACATTGCTACTTAGAACTTGGAACCGAAAAGGCAACTGAAATTCGGTTCTTTGTCGTTTCTTTTCCCTGTTCCTAACCCACCAATTTACCAAGAACATCGAAACAAGACGATCAACATCACGTGGCTCTGGACATAATTGGCGGTTTCAGAAGTGTGCTCTGAAGCACATTTTGAAGAAGAGAGATGAGGGAGGGGAGTGGACCTTGTTCGTTTTACGGGTGGATGCAGATTGGAGCCTTATCAATGCTTATCAGTTGGTCTTTTCGGTTATTGAAGCGGAAGGTGGTTTTTGAGAGTTATCTCCAATAGGGTCTCACGGACGGAACAAAAGAACGCTTGGTGCGTATTTATGAAAAATAAGAGCAAAAAAACAGAAAATTTGAAAATTTGAAGTCCCAGGCTTCTGAGGACCTAGGGCTGGCATTAATCTTAACCTGACCGACCCTCGGTTAAGTGATAAATGATCAGGTGATAAATCCCTACCTTATCTTGATAACCATTTTGCTAACATCAAGCCCCAATCTCTTCACTTCAAGACCCAACATCAGCATCAAGTTTTGTTCAAATCTTGTTCATATAAGCACCAATTATTAAAGTCCAGACATTACAGAACCTCGCGGAGGCGGATGAATCTAGCCGAGAAGATGTCAAAACAACCGAAAAGTTTTGATGTAGCCGAATCCTATTTTTGTGTTTCAAAACATTCTGCGTCTCTTTGTGAAACAACAGCTTCAAGATTCACAATGCCCAACTATGTAGGTCATGATATGATTAGCTCATACGAATCAGGTAGAGCCGTGTTTTAGCCGACTTTTTCGAAACTTTTAGAACCTTCAAGAAAGAATCGGGATTTTGGAGCATCGTACTAAAACAAAGTTACTCGTCTTTTGGCCTGTCCTATTCTTGTGTTTCAAAACATTCTGCGTCTCTTTGTAGACTCCAAGTTTTGTTCGCTCCAGTTGCAGTTACTGAACTTGATCCTCTTTTTTACCTGGAAAAGCTACAAGATTCACAACCATCAGCTTTTCAGAATTAGGTCTAGTCAACCAAACTTCTAGAACCTTCTAGAATGAAACGGGATTCCGGAGCATTGCACTGAAACAAAGTTTCCCGTTTCGTGTTCTGTTTCCATTTCTCAATTCAATTAGCCTAACCCCGGATCAAATGACCAAACTGGCTGAAAAACAATGACTATTCCACCTCCCGGAACCTTCTAGACCTCTCTTGTCTGTTCTCTGTACCACCCACACTACCAATTATCACCTCCTCCCCCTCCCCATCTCTTATCACCTGATAAGCCACGTTCCTTTCCCAACCTACGGGCTTCTTCTCGCTGAATGTGACAGTAGCTTCTTCTGACTCTTCTTCACACATCATTCTGCTTTTCCCAAGTACACACATCTCTTCGGTTGACCGCTCACCTCTTCCAATCTCTAGTCTCTTTTCATTCTTCTGATTCTATTTCGTCTCGGTGCAGATATTTTCTGTTTTCCCGCTGCCCCAATGTTTCTCACGTTACGTTGTCTTTGATCAGTTGAGCCCCTTCTCTTTTCAGTTTCTTTTCTTATCAGTTCCTTCTCAAAATGGTTGACATCTTGGTTGTGCTCGCCTATATCGAAATAGTCATAGTGGTCCTGGCACTGATATCCAACTCTCTACTGACATACATGATTTCCACGGCTTCTAGTCTACACTACAATTGCAGGTGAGCTGATAAGCTGATTGCGACTGATAAAATGATTTCCAGAGGTCTCCTACTCCAATTCTCCTTCTCCATGTACCTCCTAACCACTTCCCACGGGCTGACGGTTTTTGAGTTTCTCTACGAGCAAAAGTCCTACGAGTACATCTATTTTGCGTCAAGTAAGACATCGAAAAACTAGGTCAAAAACCAAGTTCTCTGTTTTGAGCCCGTGGATTCTACTGGCGGACTATTCATGAGTTTGGCTACTCCTTACAGTCAATCTCCCTGGTGCTCTTTTCAATTGGTCAGTTCTTCTGGCCCCGTATCTCTAAAGCCGTTTTTTCCAGAAAGATTAGTCGCCAGCATCTGCCCAACCGCTTATCAATCCATCTATATCAAAATTCTCTTTGTCACCTTATCAATCGTCTCCATGGCCCTTTCCCTATTCTTTACTTTGCTGGTTCATCTTGGAAACGAAATGTTCTGGCCGACAGTTCCGATGAACTTTATTGATATCTCTGGGTGCATTGTGAGTGATAAGCTTTGCTGATAGTGATAAGGTTCTCGTCTCTAGATCCTCCTTATTGCCTGGAGACGTTCCTTCCATAGCTACCGTACCACCGTTGGCATCTTCTCCCTGGAACAGAGATTCCAACTCTCTGAAGTGTACACCTGGTCTCGACACCTCATCCCCGCTGTTCTTCTAGCCAGCTTCACAAAATTCATAGTAATCGGAGTGATATGGATGCTGATAACAGGCACTTATACTGGAAACGAGGCAGCGATCCTTCTGATTGTTTACAACAATGTTCTGAACATCTACACCATGGTCTTGCCATTTGTGATAATGATGAAGCATGATAAGATTCGAAAAAAGGTAAGAGTTATCAGTGCCTCTTATCAGTAACCAAGTCCCTCAGGTGATCCACCGACACGAGCCATCCGCCGCCCACGCTCCCAAGACAATAGACGGGCGGGTGATTCCATCGAAACACGACTACTTCGAGTATCTCAACTGGAGATAGCTCAACGTTACGAAATGATGTCTGTCCTGTGATGTCGTTTGATTATCAGCTACGCTTCACTGATATCCAAGTGTGTTGGGGCAACACCATCATTCCTGTCCGCTATGGCCCTCGAGTGGTTCGACGTCTTCCCATTTTTCGAAATGTTCATCTGCATCTTCGCCCTGGTTTCCAGTATCCATTTCTTCTACATTATTGTCAATGCAGCCATCTTACAAGCCACGAGCAGGTATCCCAGTTTGACCTACTTTTATTAGTTAGCCTGCTTCCAGACCCTTCCTCCTCTTGTTCAGCGTTTCCCTGTTCCTCCTGGCAATGTCCCATGGCTTGAAAACCTCTGAAGTCCTCCTAGGCATCCGCCCCGAGGAAATGGAAATGGGGTTCTCGTTGAGACTTCATGTCTGGAGTCTTCTTCATGAATTCGCATTCGCATTGCATTCCCTGAGCTTGTTCATGTTTTCTGGAGGTACGGTAGTAGATCAAATACGTGGGAAGTTACTTTTTGAGCGTGGGAAAACAGAAAGAGCAAACTTTGGGTACAAGCTAGGTGCGCATTGTGTGGGAGTTTTGAATGACCGAGGAAGTGCGCTCTATTGAGAAAAGGGAAGCGCATCTGGATCACGGAATCTTGAACTTACGAACTGAGAACGTTCCAATAGTATAGCTGGCAAAGATCTGATACACAAGATATCACCTTATCATTGACCAGTTTCCACTTGAGCAACCATAACTAGTCGTAGGCTAACCTATCGGACCGTGTCGCTTGTCTAAATAACTAAAAATAGCCCTTTCTAGAACGCTACATCGTCGCCAAATTCGCCATGCTCCCAACAACCCGAAACAAAGTCATTGCTTTCGTCCTGGCAGTGGTGATATCGTCCTTATCAATGATATACGCGCAAATCATTCATATGGGTAAGGGCTCAATAACTGATTGTTTCAAAGTTTGGGTTTCAGTGAACTTCAACATCATGGCAGTGACTTGCATGAACATTGTTGACTGTGCAGCTCTTTTGGTGGGTCAGAGTTGGGTCACTGAATTCCGACCCTGTTTCCTTCCAGATTCTTGTCCTATCCTCCAAGTTTTCTATCAAACACTACAAAATGACAGTTGGAGTTATCCCTCTGGAGATGAGATTCCAGGTGAGCCACCTCTCCTGCATCATCCGACCTCCTTGTTGATTTCCAGATCTCTGACGTGTACATCTGGACCAAAACCATCATCCCCATCGCCAGTCTCGCATTCCTTGTCAAATTCACCTATGTCATTGTCATCTGGCTCCTGAGCACTGTCGCTGGCAGCCTGGACTTTCAGATCAAGTTCAGCAACTATTACGAAACCGCCATGGACTTGTTCACAGTTTCACTTCCGTTTTTGATAAAATCAAATCATAGAAGGCTGAAAAACTTGGTGAGAAAGGGGGAGATAATTGCAAGTTATGAGAACCTTTCCAGAGCCTTCGAAATCGTCATGTGAAACCGAAACCGCAGCTGCACGTCAAGACACTGGACGGACGGGCGATTCATATGAAAGAAACGATTCAAGATCATTTTGAGTTTTTGAAGAATCATTGGAAATAAAAGTGTGTCTTATTGTTGCTAAATCTTCAATAATCTTAACTTCTCACTGCAATTCTGAACTTTTTGAAAAAACAAGTTCAAAAAGCCAGCCACCACCTAATGATTGTCTAGAAGCTACATAGCTACCTCGTCAGAAGCCCTGCCGCTGGGGAAATAGAACCTCCCCCTTGTTTGGAGCTTCGTAAAGGTTGCACTACCTTTCCGACCGAAAGACCGCCACCTGCTCGCAGAGCCAAAGCTTCTTCAAGCATGTTATCATTAGCTCATAAGCCTGAGACCTAGATTCTTGTAGTCACCTTTGATCTTGCAAGTCCGAATCAGACCACCTGTTCCAAGCTCTGACCAGCACCAGAAAACCTGCTCCAACTTGGCAAAACTCACGAAAAGGTTTCAAAGTCCTCGTCATAATTCATACTCCCTCTGCCCAGATGTGATTTATCTCCCAGCTCCAACTCACTCAAAACACTAAAAACACTCAAAACACACGCACATTCGCTCAGAATAACAATCGTTCCATCATTTCCTGTTTTTATAATCATTAGGATACATTAGCAAATTGAAATTTGAAAACCTTGACCACAACAAGAATTCCATTTGAAATGAGACGTCTGCCTCCTCCCCACACCTCCTCTTCTTGTCTCACTTCCTTCTTCTTGCTTTCTGATTCTTCTGATTCTCTCACGTGTCTCATCCCCCTTTCATCCAAAAGTTTCCATTTTCAGTTAGTCATGCCATTAGTTTGGACATTAATGACCATTTTTGAATCGATTCTCGTGGTTCACTCGTTCTTCTGCTCCATTTTTTTCCTGTATCTGATATCGAGCTCAAAGTGTCTACATGTTTATTGTCGGTGAGTGATTATCAGCAGTTATCAAATGCCAGAAGATTCCAAAACACAAATTTGGTCAAAAACAGTGAAAAAAACAGAAAAAACAAAACTTTCCAGTAGAGCGCACTTGCAAGTGTGCGCACTCTTTGTGAAATTCGAGCAATGATCTACCATGAAACGTCTTCTGAAATTTTGAAATTCTGAGAATCTGAAGGCTCAATTCTTGAACATCTTCAGAAGATGCTTCTTTAGAATCTTTGTCCTAATGCCTTCTGAATCCCAGAATCCATCTCTTCCAGAGTCTTCCTCCTAATGGTCGGCTTCTCCATGTTGCTCTTCGCCTCCTACTCCTTCTCCATCCTGGAATACCTCCTCGCTGGCAAATACTACTCCTTGACTGCCACCTCAGCGACTCCTAGATCCAAAGCCTGGGAATTCATTCACGAGTTCGGAGTCTGCCTTCAATCCCTGGCAATGCTTTTGTTTTCTCTAGGTATCCCCAATCTATCAGACCCATCTTGACCTCAATTCCAGAAAGATCCATGGCCAACCGCTTCCCATTCTTCTACTCCTCTCCCAAATGCTTGTTGCTCATCTACATCTCCATCGTCCTCTCCGTTCTTCTGTCCTTCGCCTTCAGCTTGAGCATTCATGTGTGTAAGTGACGTCATCATAGAAATCCTGCACTTCTCTCCGTTTTGCAGACGAGCAGCTGATTCCGCCGACACTTCTAATGTCGCTTTCCGATTATCTCGGACTGATTGTGAGTGCAAACTTCGAGCCGTGACTAGAGTTTGATGCTAACAATTACAGATTCTGGTTTGGACATGGAGAAGTAGCCGTCGTAATTATAGGGCGTCTGCGGGAGTGGCAAGTCTGGGAAGGAGATATCAGGTTAGCCAGGGACATAGATCAAAGTTGTATAGTTAGCGGTGAAGGCCCAAGGGGGCTCAGGGAATCGGCGTTTGAACAGTTATGAAGAGAACTTTCAGATGTCCGAAATCTACTGCTGGACCTCCACCCTCCTCCCTGCTGCCGCTGGCGCCTCCATCTTCAAAGTTCTCTCAATGATCCCGATCTGGTCTTGGCTCCTTCTAGATCTTGCAGAGTGGGAATATGGAATCGCTAACTTTCTCTACAACAATGTACGTCGCCTGTGAGCAGTCTCCTCCTGATCATCATCTCACTTTCAGATCCTCAACACCTACGTCGTCATCTTCCCCTGGGTTTTGATAGCTCGGAATAAAAACTTACAAAAGCAAATTCTCTCAAAACAACGAAAAGTGAAACCGGACGATGGGGAATCGCTGAAGTCGGTGAGGACTTTGGAAGGGAAGGAGATCTCGATGAGGCCGTCGCAGAATGAGTACTTTGATGCGTTGCAGGAGTCGTGGAAGTTGTAGAATAGCTAACTTATTTATTTTGTAGTTGAAACCAATAAAAACATTTATATTTGTATCGCAAACGCAGTTCCCCGTCTTGTCTGCACTCTCGAATTCTTCGGAGTCACTGACACATTGTTGGGGGTTGGAGACACTGAAGTCTTCACACAAAACAACCGTTTTAACAGGGATTTTGTATGGGATCGGTATGGTTCATAGATGAAAAGAATGGCGAGAGTAGAGCTCATTCCATGGAAGGATATGCAGATGATAGCAGTGTTGGTGTAGGCTGGAAATAGGAACGGTTGGGGTGAGATTTCACGTGAAAAGCACACATTTTTTTGAGATTTCATTGGGTTACGTGAAAATCTGGGGCAATTATCCACGTGGAGATCTAGGGCACTGGTTCATATAAAAGGAAGAGTGAGGCTCAGTTTTTCATTATTTTCTCGTCTTTCGCCAGCACTGCCACGTCGCCAAGGATTGATTTGAAGATGAGTTTTTCAGTCTGATTGGCTTCTAGGAAATGCTTTGGGATATGGCATTCCGGTGCTCGTTCCAATGAAGCATTTACAGGTTTAGAGATAACGGGCTTTTAGTAGTAACTCATCAAGTTTAGAAATTTGAAATCAGTGTGACTTTAACATTCTATCACTTGGTTTTCTTTCAGAGATCCTGGAACCCAACAAGACCACCGTCATTCTGGATCATTCTGGATTGAACACCATTGGCATAACAACCTTCACCACCGTCCACTAACTTCTATCAACCCCGGGGACAAAGCTCCTTTATCAACATTGCCACGTCATCAGCGGATCATTGGAACCTATAGGATTCCGTACCGGAACTGTTGATTTGAAGATAAGTTTTTCAGTTTGACTAGGTTTCAGAAAATGCTTCGGGATATGGCATTCCGGTGCTCGTTCCAAAGAAGCATCTACAGATTTAGGGATAACGGGCTTCTAGTAGTAACTTATCAAGTTTTGAACTTTGAAATCAGTGTGGCTTTGAACATTCTATCATTTGAGTGGAAAGAGTGAATGAAGAGTATGCTTGTGTATAATGTTTTTATGAGCCGGAGTAATTTTAAAAAATCAAATAGTTGTTTTTGTGTGTTCTCATGTGAGAACGGCACCCCAACGTGCCGACCAACTGGCACCGACCCAACTTTCACCGACCCAACGTGCCGACCCAACTGGCACCGACCCAACTGGCGCCGACCCAACTTTTGGGCCTATTTTCGGGCCTATTTTTGGGCCTATTTCTGGGCCTTTTTTTGGGCCTATTTTTGGGCCTATTTTTGGGC
>LR539648.1:29804-64485 GCA_900536315.3 Caenorhabditis becei
CCCCTAGACGCCATTTATCAGCACTGTCACCGGCTTCGTATTGTCACAACTTGTTCTCTCCCTCCCCAGTTTTCCTCAATATTTTCGCGCACTTTACCCAATAAATCGAACGGGCGAAGAGAAGGCGCCGTGAGACAAAGACAACGTTGTGACGGCGGCTTGTGCCGAAATTTATGAAAGGGGAGACAAGGGGTCGGTACGGGGTGCCGCTTTCAACTTTTTTCCTTTTCCCAGTCAGACACGCAATGTCCGCGCTTCTGATTCTCTCACGGAATCCAGAAGTGGAGGTGCACTTTCTTCGGAATCAGAAGACGTCAGCATGTGTGCCTGGAAAAAAAGGAAACTCGCCGACCCATCGCGCCCCCAAAAAAGGCCATTCCCCTAATCCCCCCTTCGACGTGTGTGGTCTCCCTCTCTGAATTGGCCTATTTTGCGCTTATCGGTATTTGAAGCGAGATGAGCCGATTGCAATCCATTTGTCCTTTGCCTCAACATGTTTCTGTTCCGATATATATGTTCCCAAAGTTGTTCGGAATCAAACAAAAAGCCATTTTTCTTTCGCTTCCCTCCGCCCACATTTCGCGCAATAGTGCAAATGGGTTCCGATGTTTTGGCGGCCCCACCGACGCTCCGCCCCCTTTCAGTGCCCCTCCTCCAACTCTCCAGAAGTCGTCACTTTCTTCTGATTCTTCTTATTTCTGAATCTTTCAGGACTTCAACCAACTGCCACCAAAACTCAGAACCGCTAAAGACAGGTACGACCTTGCAGAGGTTAGCGGCAAATAGAAATAGGCGTCTCTTTTCGAATCTTTTACCTAACTAACTATGCGGGTGTTCGGAAATGATCGAGTAGATGTAAGAGAAGGGATTGGAATTTCACTGATAAGAAAGATATCAGTTGCGCAGTTCGTGAAGTTACGTTTTTTCTTCTCTTCTCGGACATTTTGTACCCAGACACTATAAATCCATGTGTTATTGCATTGAGACGAATTTCCATATATCTCACATCACAAGACAGAAATCTCAAGTGTAGGTAGTTATCCCCGGAATCTCTTATCACTTATCACTTCTCATTTGCTCTTTTGTCCCCTATTATTGGTCCCCCGGTCTAACAAGATTCATTATCATCACGTACTATCTCTAGTACGAGTGTACGCTCCTGTCTGTGCCTGTCGCCGATGTGCTCTCCTTATCACCCAACCAACAACATTTTGCAACATTTCTTTCGTGTCGTACTAACTACGCACTAGACTCTGAGAGAAGACCGTGGTCACGTCACTGAAGGAGTTGCTGGAGGTGCTGCACTTTAGTTCAAACTATCAAAAAGTAGAGAAAGTGTAGAAATAGAGAAAGTTCAGGGTACTGTAGGGGGTCTGAGATGGGTTCAAGAAGGTTCAGGGATCAGGAGCTATCTCGAGAATCCCACAGATCTTCTGAATCCCACGAATCATCTGAATCCCCAGAAGCCCACAAACCTTTTGAGAAGCTAGTTAGCATCATTATCCCGCCCTTCCGGTCCTTCCGGTCCTTCCTAATGCTGCCGATGTTTCCGGTTTGGCGCGGTGCCAGGTGGCGTGACGTCCCGCCCGCTATCAGTACCAAATTTCAGCGAAATCGAAAATTTTTGAATTTGCATTAAACACTTGGTCTCTCGCTTCAATTTCTTGATCCTTTTCTTTAAAGGCCGCCACCCTCCAGACGTCTCTGAATACTTTAACTTTCTGATTCTTTTCCGTTGTCTACACTTTCGACCACCCACCTCGTTTTTATGAGTGTTCTAATGAGATGCACGATCATGTCGGGTTTAGAGACCACCCATGGTAGATCAGATCTTCTCCTCGGCGGGGTACTGTATCCGGTCGCTGCCGACCGACTAATGGTTTTGCACTTTTACCCATCCACAATACGGTTTCGATCTAATGTGGTTAATGACATTTGAAACCACCCCGACGGGCGGCCCCGCTCATAAATTTTTGGAAGAGCGCGCGCACAATGACCCTTTCCCATAGCACCTCTTTTGTGAAATTTGGCAACATGGGAGAGCGCGAAAAAACGGAAACTTTACATGGGAAACACGGCTACCGTAATCCGCCCGAGAGAGAAGAATCAGAAGAACAGAACAAATACGGGAAGGCTTTTGTGAGTAAGAACAAAGAAAACTTGACTTTTTTCGGAAGTGTTACATATTTCTCAAATTTTCTTACATGAGAGATAGAAAAAAGTTGTTTTGCAGGAATGTCGCGACCGGAACCGTTGTCTTGGTGTGATCTGGATCCGAATCGAGTGTGGAGAGCGCCGACGCCGAAGGTGGAGCTCGAGTGCGGGAACGATGAGAATCGGAAAGATGGTGGGTTTTGAGGGGTCAAAAATTGTCAAGTTGTTGGCCTGAAAATCCACCGGGCCGGTCTGGGCCGGCCTGGAGATCATGCTTCAGGGTGTCTAGTTCATCCAGACATGTTTCCAAACGCCTAGCTCCCTACTCTAGGCTTGTAGGCTATCTTCAAGGTTATTGGGCCTAAGTTGATTTGGTGTAAACTTGTTCACTTGTCAGGCCTTTTTTAGGCCTTTTCAGGCTTCTAGGCCAGGCCTAAAAGCCTTATCTGAACTCCCCACCTAATCCTATTGTCCCCCAGACACCCCTGCCAATCGAAACCCTGCAAACTTGCAACTCTGTGTCTTGGACACAGGTGCAACGCACACCAAAAAACCGTCTTTTGCAACTTGCCGCCCCGGTTTTCAATTGGTCCCCTTCTCTATTGTTCCTCATCCCCGGGAACATTCATCCCCCCCCCCCCAATTCATCACCTCATTCCCATCCATCTCCAGGCGCGTTAGCTAACGACTTCATCTGATTTATACTCATTCGAGTGAGAAGCATCAACGGCCACCACCTCACATTCCACCACACATGAGCCATAATGAGGTGCTGCTCGTTCAAATGCTCTTTTTTCCCCCGGAGCTCCTGAAGTATTACACATCCGCTCTTTTTTGCGAGTTCATTCATTCCACCCCTCCGTCGCCTCAATCAATCTTCTCACTGCCGTACAGCAGAGAAAGAGCACAACGACGCTTCTCTCCTTATCACTCGCTTATCACCTTCAGCAGGGTAGTCGTCGTCGGCGGAGTCGGCGAGAGACTGGGGAAACACGAGAGACTGCGGCAAGGAATTTCGGGTGATTACTGATAAGAGAGGTGATAAGAGCCCCCAAAATGTTGCCATTTGCTTTGGTTGTGTTGGCGAGGATGATGATGATGGTTAGTGACAAGGAACACTTGCACTATTTATCAGAAACCAAGAGGTGAAGCGCGAGAGAGTGTGCGAGAGGGAGAGACGCAGAGTGGCAAGTCATAAATTGACAGTCTGGAGCCAGCGGAAAGGCGGTGAAAGGCGGAGAAAGGGAGCACGGCCAGGTACGACCAGTCACGAGGTGATCAGTGACCTGGAAAGGGTACTGTAGCTACAGTACCCCTGAAAAACAACTTGACGGGTCTGGGGGGCTCCAGATGCGTGCCAGACGCCAGATGTTCAGTTGTTTTGTTTCTAGAGAGATCGAAAACATACACATATTTGTTTTGACCCCAGCTGAGTGTACTGTAACCCTTCTGAAAACATTCTGCCCACTTCACCTTCACCAACAAATCTTTATCGGCTTCCCCGATCTCTTCGCACCGTCCCTCATTTGTCAAGGCGCCGCGTCTCTCTTCCTCTCTCTTCTGACAGGCCGACGGTCCGTTTCGCGAAATTTGTTGCGAATTCCGAAATGGGTTCTCTTCTCGGCGGCCTATCAATTTTCGTGAGGCGCCGCGCGCGCGGGTAGACGACAGGTTAGATGTACTTCGGGACAAGGTGTCTGGGAAAGATATGGAAGCGATTCGAATCGAAGAATAACTTTGGCGTTGAGCGGTCAAAGTTTTTGAGGTCTGAAGACGTCATGGAGAATGGCGTCACTTGGGAATGGCACTGAGGAGGCGCCAAGGCACTGGGAAGGCGCCAAGGACGTCGGACATCTGAAAGCACCAGAAACGCGCCAAGCTTTTCAAAGTGTGTCAACGTCCTCTAGACCTTCCAAGTCACCAATTTTGCGCAAAGTCTCCTGAAATGCGCCAATATTGCGTCAGAACGCCTCGGCGCCAGGAGCGCGTAAAGGGCAATTTGACATCTGGATGCACCAATTTCGCGCCAGCACTCTTGATCAAGCTATGCACCAAGAATGCGCCAACTCTCCTGAAAAGCGCCATGCCTCCAGTACCCAGATCCAGTCCAAATTGTCAAATTACAACAAATAAACACTCTCACTCACAAATCAAAACACAAAATCCATCATATATATAGATCAGTTGTGCAAACACTTCCCCGTCCGAAAAATGTCTACCCTCCCCAGTGGCCTTTTTGATACACACGGTAGTTATTCTTCTGAAACAAAACTTTTCGAAAAAAAAGTGAAACAAAGAAAAGGGAGATGGAGAGAGAAAGGGGGTGATTGATTTATTGGATGATAATTAGATCTTACACATTGTGAAACGCACTTTTTTGAAGAGAGAATTTGATATGCTAGCCTGATTTTTGAGATTTGTAACTTTGATCTGTTGGAGTCCAATAGAGCGCCGTTGCAGGTCCCTTGAACTTGGAGGCTAAAAATCAAGTGTCAAAACAAAATGGACTATAATTGAAAACAAAAGGATCAAAACAAAAGTATTATGTTATCATTGGAGCGCACTTGCCTCCCCAGATCAAAAGACCGTATCAAGTGTCCTTTTCTCCGCCGCGCGCTCATCAATCAAAGTCTTGAAACGCTTGCAATCCCCTTCTTCTTCCCTGTCTTGATCCAAAAAAGTCCATGTCTGACCCGATTAATTTGCAAAATGTCACGTAGATCACTTCTCTCAGAGGAAGGAGGAAGGCGATCAGAAAACGATCGAACTTTTTTTTTGTGAGGCTTGCAACACCCCCTTCTCCTAAGTCGACCTTGTGATAAGCGGTGAAATTGATCACTTTGATCTTGCCGCGACGCGCACTTGACCGAAATGTCTGGCACTGTGCCAATAGAAGGAAACTTTTCCTTCGGATCAATTCCTGCCATCATCATAGACTTTTGTTGAAAAAGGCGGCCGCGACTATTACGAACCGCCGAGCAAACCGAGCCCCGCACACTGCACTTTGGGGTAAACACTGCCTCTCCTAGGGGAGAGCCCTCCGCCAATCATTGTTTAGTTTTTTAGTTGTGCTCCGGACCCCGAATTCTTTCCATCTCTTGCAACATGATTAATTGGATAAGGAGTTGAAGAAGAGAGACTTCATTCATCCACTATACGTTCAACTGAACCGAAAGAACAGTTGTCCGATGAGGGGGGCTCCGCGTGACATGCGTTTCCGAGCTGATGATGAGAGCGAAAGCGACGGGGGAGAGGTGATTCGAATCAAATGGCCCGCTTTTTTCATTCACTTTATACATTACGATTGACCTCCTTGTTATTCCTAGTCCAGCTTCTCCATAGAGCACATTTGCACTTATCACTTTTCAAAGTCCGGTAGCACTCAAAATCCCTTCTGTGTACACATTGTTCCTTCCTCAGTTTCTCATTAGAGCACGCTTACTCCTCGTACATACTCTGCTCTCCGGCTGATGTTCACGTGTTCGTTCCGAGAAACTCCCGTCATATCCGTGAGCCCGCCTGGTGCAAAGATCGGATTGCTAAGTGACCTGCAAAGATAACTCGCCTCGGTCTTTCGCCCTGTTGACCACGGTGTTCTTCCATGAAGATATGTTGTGCTCCCCCCGGTCCGGCCTCGGCTCTCAAGAAGATCTGGAGGCGGTGCAGAGTTTGCACAAACACGGAGGCCTGAATGGGGGTTGAAGTGGTCGCGAAACGTGCGACGATCACTGATTGATTGATGGCTTTATTTGGAGAGAGCGTCCCCTCCTGTATCACCTGTATCTAATCGATCAGCTTCCTCATTCCGCAAAGTTCCAGTACAATGTCCTATTTGATCACCTGCTCCAATGTTCCACCCACATGTATCGTTCCATTCTTCTTGCCCCACCATAAGGTTCCTCTCATCCATAAAACTCTCTCAAATCGCAACATTGGCTCAAACTAGCTCATTTTTCGCACAAATCGGAGCCAATCTCCCAGCGGGACGTCTAGGTGTCATATCGCAACATTTTGGGGCAAAAGTACATCCGATTGACACAAAAATCGCTGCCAATCCATGACAATTTTTCAATTACTCCACAGATATAAAGGCAAAAAAGTCATCATCTAGAGTCGTCTGTTTGTACAAGCTCCTATTTGGACCCGCGCACAAACAGATCCTCCTCCCGTTTCCGTCCCGCCTAGATAAGGGCAAACTGTTTAGAGTATGCTTTCGGCTAACCTTGTATAGTTATGTTTCAATCATCTCTTCCCCATTCCTCCTAATGAGAAAAACTAGAGAGAGAAGGATAATAGATCGCACGTAGTTTAGTTCAGCCCTGGGGTGGCCTTGTTCCGATGGCCGTTCTCATGCGGGGGGAACCCCTCAAGGGAATACCTTTGCGTAATGGCTAGTGAAGGGTGTTCTTTAGAGGTCCCCCAAGCTTTCCCCCGTTTTTTATGATCCCCTGAATGGAACCAACTACTACTAGAATATTCAGGTGTCTCCAGGCCCTCTTGTCATCACCATAAACCCTTTCCAACATTTGCATTTTTCGCCGCTCTACCTGTTCAGTCACCCCTATTTGCATTGTCGGCGGCGGCAGGACCTAGATGATTCAGAACAGACATTCTGCAGAAAAAAAAAGTCTGCGGCCCATGACATCATCAAGTGTAAAGTGTACTGTCGAAGGGTCTAATCCCGTCCGTCTCGTTTAACACCTGTGACAGGATCACGGCTAGTTTCCGGTTCTTTTCCCTTATGAAATTTGTACTCATATGTAGGTCACAGTCATATGTTTCTGTTTCTGTTTCTGTTTCCAGGTGTGTTGTTGTCATCCTTTTTTCTGATTCTAGAACCACCAAACATCAAGTCAACAAGCACATCCATCTTCGATAAAACAATCCTTTCTCTCACGTGTTCTTCTACTCATTTCACAACGTTTCGAACCGGCGGCGCCTACTGGCAATGTGCCAACATGTGGTCGGTGATAGAATAGAATAGAGAGAGAGAGAGAAAGGGACGGGAGGGAAAAGTGCCAGGTGGTTGTAATGACAATTTCAATCTCCTTCTTCTCCCCTCTGCGATGGCGTCCCTGACGGCGCCGAATCAAAGAAAAAAACGACTTGGATCCGACCAGCCGGCTAGCCAAGACAAGATCAGCTGACTCGACCCCTTCTGTTTGCCATTTCCGTGCTCTGCCAACTCCTCTTTTTTTCGCTTTACCATCTATTTTTTTCCTGTTCGTTTCGTTCCTCTGTTTATTTTTTGCCTCCTCGGCAAAAGAGTCGTCGACCGTTCTGCCAGCCAGCTGAGAGACTGTCGAACAGCCCAAAAAAATTGTTTGCGTCGTCGTTTTGGGTCGGCTGGAAGGCAGTGAGGGTGAGCACAACAGTAGGAACGATGGAAAGATTCTGGAATTCAGAAGTCCAGAATTCTAGGTACATTTACACAAAGTGCTCTTTGATCTTCTGAGAAGTAACTGGCAGTTGGAGCAAATGCACTTTGAGAAGACAGGTGAGAGTGCACGTTGTAACCCTTCACCCCGCCGTCCAGACCCTTCATCTCTTATCAAATCTCCCGGTCAGATTGCGTAACGAAACACGGGTCAGGTACCCTTGATAGTCATATTATTATTATTAATGTTCGCCAATATCTTCTCATCATCGAAGGCGATAGGATGAGCGCGAAAGAACCAGAGCCACTCGAGCGGTCCGCAAATAAACAATATCCGTCGCCCCCTAGCCTCGGGCCGACGTTTTTGCTCCAATTTTCCTTCTTGTTTTGTTTTTCGAGCCGGGGCCCCCGTCTAGATTTTCATTAACTTTTTGCCGCCTTTCATTAAGTTTCCCAGCGTCGAGGACCCTCTACAAAAGGGCACCCCCACGGGTGACATTAATCCGCTTGTCGCTCGGCACTGCCAAAAGGAACGAGAGTCAGCCAGGTCAAACACTTTCGGACAATTAGTCTCGATGTGTGTTTGATTGGGTCATAACTTACGCGAGCCGACACTTGGTACATAATGATCCACCCAACCTTATTTGATGGTTCGCAGCGGGAGTCGAGACCGGGTTAGGCGTTCAGGTTTGAACTTCTAGGCTTCTATTCCAATCCAAATCGACTCTCCGAACATCCTTCAACGTTTCGGGTTCAGGATCATGTTCATTAATCAAAAGTTCAGATCCTTCTCTTCCTCCTCCTTCTTCTCTGACTCACTCGCATTCATCCAATTCCTCTCCGCGAGACAAACCGCATCCCCCTCCCCCTCCCCCATTCCGATACGATTTCACACCTCCGCCGTCCGCACCGTCGGCAAAAAGCGCCACGGTTTAATCGGTGTTTCGAGATATCATCATCATCCAGACACCTTCCGCGCGGGGTGACAGACGACTCGCGTAGAGATCAAGATAATCTTGTTGCAACATTCGGGGCAGCCCGCCCGACTTCAGGTTTCTTTAAAGAATAATGTTTTCTTTTCATTACCCCGGTCCGGGAGGGTGTCTGGATCTCATTATTTACACTCAGGACCTCCAAGGTTACTGTAGGCAACGGACCTTACCCAATATAGTTCTAGTGCCGCAACTTCCTTCCCGGGACCCAATATTTGTAGAAGTTTGTCTCCAAAAAGATACCTCTTCGCCACACTTTCTCCTCCTCCTATCCACACAGATACGCATCTGTCTCGTTTTACCGCGTAGACACGCATATGTAGTCGTGTCTTCTGTTTCACTCCTATCAAATTCATATCTATCACTGTCAGGTCGCCGTTTTCTTTCTCTCTAACGGGACCAAGGGCGGAGCCGAGAGGAGCACGTCGTTATCAGTTAGAGAAGGCATACAGTGCTCTCTAGTCGCCAATTTGGCAACATTTCGACGCAGCTCTTATCATTTGCACACAGAAGACCATAAAAGTTATCATCAATTAGTGAGAGTGGGCAGAGAGAGAGAGAGAGAGTCGAGCAGGTAAGACGACGTCTTCGATTACTGTACCTTTCCCGTTTTCGCGCACAAAGGGTGATTTGGCGCGACACCTTCTTCATGGCCTCCGCCGAAAATCACATGACATCCCCATTGGCATCGTGCCAGACGTTCTCTATACCGTTTTGTACGGGGGGGGGTGGCCCCCCGGCGACCGCCCGTCTTTTCCTTTTCGTCGTCGTCGGTCGGCGTCGCTCCTCTCCGTCGTCTTCACTTTTTGAAGGCCGAATTCTTTCTCAACCCAGGGCCCCCGGGCAATGATGATGAAGACCCGCCGACCGACCGCACCGCGACTTTCTCGTTTGTCTCAATTTTTTCTCTCTCTGTTCCTCATGTTCTCTTCTGGGTCTGAAGTGTGGGGAAGGGGTTTAAATTTGAATTTGTTCTCTCGTGCCGGTGCCCCGTTATCATTATCACTCACTGTCACCTGAATTTGAATCGGTCTCTCCGCGCGCCGCACCGTCGCCAGAAGAGGAAAGAGAGTTCAACTGTCAGGCTCCGCCCCTGCTCTTTTCCACAACCTTCTCATTTCATCTTGCTGCCAGCCAGCCCCCGTCATATTTTATGTATGACAAAATACGACCCATGTCTGGCGTTGCTCTCCTCCAAAAGCTCATCACCATTCGCTTCCTTTTGGCTCACTGCCAAATGTTGCTCCTTCTCTGAACCGACTGGTCAAACGCGCAGAGGACCAAACCAGCTGTAAAAAGAAGAAGAAGAAAAAGAAAAAGAAGAGAAATGAGCCGATGGTGCGAGTGCCCCCAGACATGTCTGGTGAAATAATGCCAATTTGAAGAGGGAGCCCCCCTCTTTTGCAACATGTCTCTCCATTTTTTCTCTGTTTTTCTCGGGACCACTCGGAAGCTGTTCTTTTGCTGTTTTTGTCTAGGCGGTTCTGGTTTGAAACCCGATATCTTGAAAGCGGAGTGCGCCAGACACCTCATAAATTATGATACCCAGCCACACACACTGCCTACAGTAAAACGGCCATCGAAATTTATAGGCCTTTCTCCTTTCTCCGGGGCCCCCGGTCGTAGACCTCCTATGCCGTCCCATTAGTTTCACTCGCCCCTTTTGAAATGTTGCATTTCATTTCGGTCTCATTTCCATTTCTCTTCAGGACTTCTTCTTCAAAGAAATGGTGCGGGAAACGAAGAAATGACCGCCCTTTCCAAATGATGGTGGGGGCCTTGGAAAAACAACAAATGAATCTTTTAACTGTCGCATTCAACCCGCCGATTTTACTGACTGGGAGGCCTGAAAAACGAAAGAAAAACAGCCACATTTCTTCTGGAAAACGGGCGCCAGAATCATCTGCTCACGTCACCCCCACCCGGATTATCCTCACTTTTTTCCGCAAAAGCTCCAGAATCCCCTCTCTCCTCATTTACTCTTCCACCATTATTTGAGCAGCTTTAGCACTTTGCCAAATTACGCATCCCTCCCGGCCCGGCAAACGTTGTAATGTCTATATCTGATAGTTTTCTGTGCTTATGTGCTCGGGGCTTTATCACAACATTGTCAGACAATACAACACGCCACTTTTTGTCCTGTCTGCCCTACCAAGTTGGTCTTTTGAACTCGACTGGGGTACAGGGAGTGGGCGGGGCCGCACCTTCACCCTAAAGGTGGGAGGAGCCCCCGGCCAGAAGAACTCATTCCACCATTCCGACCCGCTCTGCCCGTCTAGCACCTCTAATTTCAATCTTCTTTTCCGTTGTCTTCTCTTCGGAAATTCGAAAAACGTCTTTCTTACACCGGCCAGTTGCTCTTTCTCTACGTGCACGACTCGTCCCTCTCAATGAAGCTTTTCCTCTGAATCCATCTGAATCCCTGAATCCGGGGCTTCTCCCAAAACGTTCCCGACCGTCGCAATGCTCTTCTTATTTGTTCTTCTTTTGCGCCTCAAAACTTTTTTTGCTGGCTGCTGCTAGGACTCTCCCCCACACATCCTCCTTCCGTTTGAACTTTCCTTCCATCACCCCCGTCAGACCCACATTCAGTCAGCTGCGACACCCTTTAACTTTTTTTGCCGACCATCTGTGTCTTCTGTTTCATTGATGCCTCCAATCATCCTATTCTTCTTCCAGACTCGTCGTCGATGATGCGTCTAACCCACAACACCTCGTGTATATCCCTATCAGCACTGGAGCAGCAGCCCTCGGGCTCCACGGCCTTCCCACCGGCTCCACGTCAGACGCCTCGACGACCTGCTCCGCTGGAAGATCAGCTCCTCGTCAACCTGCAGAATGTGTCCATCTTCTCGTCCAACGAAGACAGCCTCGCCAGCCTTGGAATCACCGCTGTCCACGTGGCACCCGGCAATCCCTGGCAACCAAAGTCATCATCTTTCGGCACGGCGTCAACGAACGGCTTCACCGGATCTGACACCTCATCGGCTCCGATGTCTCCCATCTCATCACCCGGACTCAGAAAGCAAACCGGTGGAAGGATTGGATACCAGCAGCAGACGAGGATGATGAATAAGAATACCGGTAAGCTGGGTCCTGAATCCTGGAAGCGGTTTAATAGGACATTTGCACTTTTTTGTGTGCTCTCTCTCTCCTTCTGCGCGCCCAGCAGTTTTGCATCACTCCTGCAGAGAGATTATGGGATTGCGAGGTGAGGAGTGAGAGACGCAGAGAAGCGCAGATGCAAAAGTGTTGCGGTTTTGTGTACAAACAATGAAAGCCTCTGCCTCTCTGCCTCCCGAAAAAACGCTTGGCGGAGATCAAGGGAACGATTCCTTCCTGTTCTCGAATCCCAATAATCCCCTTTTTCAGCACACCCTAACCACTTCCGAGCCAATAACCCAGGAGGACAGTATATGCTCCATCATCCGAGAGCTCTGGCTCCTCAGATGATCCCATCGCGAACGATCCAGCTAAGGAATGGCGAGGAGTATCAGCCCGGAATGAGAGGTAAGAACCGCACCCCCAGGGCCTATAAACCGGACAGGCGTTCGAAAGTGAAGAGAGAAAAAACGGGGTGCGCTCCCCCTCGAGTATACAGTGCGAAGGAAGCGCAAAATGTTGCGATTTCGAGAGCCTCTTGACCTTTATCTCGTCGTCTGTAACTCGGGGTCCCCCTCTATTGTTTAGAGGCCGGCGCCAGGCAGCGGCAGACACGAAGAGCCGGAGGTGATAGGTACGACCACGCGGCTGTTCCGGCGTGGAAGTTCGTTGGAGCCGGGGGCCGACATGCACTTGTCACAAGGGATCAAATGAGCATCTTTCTTCTTTCGCCGAGTGCAAGATCCAGACTTGTCTTTTCATTCAGCTCATCGGATCAGATAGATCAGAAAACGACGAGGAAGCACGTTTTTTCGTACACTCCCTTTCTCTCTCTCGGGCAGCCCATTTATCACCGAAGGGCCCCGTCGCGCTTCGATTTGATCGCCGTGAAAACGAATGAAATTGTTGCAAAGCGCATCATTACACACTGAAACCCTTTCTGAAGAAGCTGACGTCACAGATAGTCGCGTGCACTTTTGTTGCCAATTCCCAATCGGATCCGGGTGTTTTGGAAACATTGCGCTTTAGTTCAGGGTCAAATATATATGTTTCGTTCCATGGGAAGTACTGTAAATGAGAGTGATGGATGACCACTTTTTTAGATTTCCGTAAGATTAGACATAAAAAAGGGAAGGAGAACGGGTTTTCAGGTGGCAACTTTGGCAGCCTTACTGTACCTGTGGGGCTGTATCTAACATTCTTCTAACTTTCTTCTAACTTTCCATCAAAAGTACATCTTCCTCCCCCCATTCGGAACAAACTAGTCCTCTTCCGCTAATGGCTCTTTGTCTCTACCGTACCCCACTGCGCCCGCCCGCACAGACATTTATCTTGAAGACCCCCCTCGCTTTAATGGCCATGTTTACGAATTGGCGCGCGCGCGCCACACGACCACCATGTTAGGTAACTGATCTGGAATCGAGATATGTGTCCGAACAGCGGGAGGTCTGAAGACAATGACAATTTTTTCAGATCTACCGTACTGGTTGAAGAAACTTCGACTTCACAAGTACGCGCCGCTCTTCCAGGACCTGACCTATCGCCAGCTTCTTCAACTCAACAACGCCGCCCTTGAACGCATGCGGATAACCAACGGAGCACGCAAAAAGATTGCTCAGTCCATCGAGAAGCTTCACGAACGTCCGATGCTGCTGCGCTCTATTGAGCAAAAATTGAAGAATGGAACTCAGTGTGTAAGATGTGCGATTTGCTCGGTGCGGCAACTGTTGTGGAGTCCATTTATCAAGTACGACGGTGGCAGCCGGAAGACTTCTGCAGAGATAATCGACGGATTCAATGTTCCGAGTCAGATGATATCCGATGATAACCTGGCTGCACTTATCTACCGAGTCATTGAAACACTGAATCAGATGATCTTCCCACTTCGGAAGGGGCTTTTGGACCTGGAGGATGAGTACCAGCTGACCATGTTCCACATGTTTGACAGCGTTATGAAGAACGAGAGCTTCACTCCAAACCAACAACGGAGGGCTTTCTCGATGAAAAAGAACGCCAGGAACTATGCGAATCCCGAAGAGATCCGTCGTCACCGAATGGGAATGGTATCCAGTTCCCAGTGCGAAGGCTGTCATCACGCCGAAGTAGTCACCCGGGAACGGCTCATGGAGCTCGCCGACCGTCAAGTCCGTCGTGCCCGCGGGGACTTTGTCGGCCAACCGACCCTTTCCTCCTGCAGCGCCATCCTGGATCTGACCACTCCGAGACACGAAGCCCGTCTTGAATTCAACGTGCCCCCAGTGGTTCCACCGCAGAGAATCCAGAAGCGACCTGCCGTCATTGAAGATGAGGACTATCTCAGTGCAGGATCCCCGAAGATCACACCAGTCACCACTACCAATCCGGCGGTTCTCGAGGACGTTGTGGATGCGAAGGATTCCAAGCAATACTGGGTTAGCGTGAATGAGATCTGGAGGGACGACAAGTCGTCCTCGATGATGTTCCCAGAGTACCGGAATCCAGCAAATGAGGAGAAGGAGGTCGAGAAGCCGGTAGACTTCAACGAGCCATCCTTCAACTTCCTTAGGATCCTCTCTGAGGTAAGAATCTCCAAAAACCTTTTAGTCTTCAATGCCATCTTTTCAGAACCCCAAAGAGCCGTCTCTCAGCGACTTTGCCTTCCCCGAATCGGTCTCCTCCAGCTCCAAAAAGGCCAATTCCACCGGCTCTGGCTACTCCTCCTCGGACAGCGAGTCCTCCGTGATCACCTCTCCCCGCGCCTCCTCCATCGACGACTGCTCCCTGCCCCCATCCCTTTACGGCGTCAACCAGGTCCTGTGCCCCACGTTCCACGCCTTTATGTAATGTAATAATCTTCGTTTTGACATGCACATTAACATCCTAGGTTTAGCCATGTTTGTCACATGATTATCACTTTGAAACCAGCAACTCAACATATTTTCCCCCTTTCCCAAGATCCCATTTCCTTGTAACGGTGAGCAACCCACTTCATTTGTAGGCTTTTCTATTCATAGTGTCTTCCCATGACCCATAGCTGTATACTGTATACTTACCCGAAACCTCACTACTCAAATACCTCCACAATACACCCCCGATACCTCATTTACCCCTCCCAAAATGGGTTCGTTCTAGAACCCTTCTCCCAACTTTTCCCCCTCTAGATCTTTCCAGTGATAGTATTACACTTTCTGGAGCCTTGTCCATTTCCTTCTCTTTTGTTCTTCTTCCCCTTTTCTCTCGATTGTCCTGTCAATTCTGCTCCTCCTTCTAACATCCCGATAAGCTTTCCCAAATCGTTTCACTTCCACACCTCACATCCATCCCGCTGCACCATAGTTGCCTTCTCCTTCATAGAATAGACTCCCCCTCCTTATTATGTTCCTCTTGCCAACCCGTACTCTTCCCTTCTGCACCGCCCATGCGCGTAGAGCCGTCTTCGACACGGTCATTTGCTCAAATCTCTCCCCATAGCGCCAGTGGTCCCGGGGACCGCTGGTCCATGACACCCATTTACTCTTTCCCATATACATATACTGTTCAGTGCCTTCCCTTCCCTACCGTACCTGCTACCAGAATCAGATTGACAGGAACCTCTTCTTTTCCTCTTTTTCACACCAGAATAAATCGTGAGAATGTTGTTAAAAAAGACTCGACGTGTTTGACCTACAAACGAAAGTGCAGACGGATTATGTGACACGCGATAGGCGCGAAAGGCAAATCGGATTATAGTTGGGAAGATTCTGGAACTGGAACGATATGGAAATGCAAATGTCAATTCTGGAATGCTCGAACAGACATGGAGGGACTTTATAAACGGATGAACTGCATTTCAAAGTTATCAGGTCTTTTGAGAGCGCTGTAAGGGAACATGTCCTTGGTAGAAGGGAGGGAGTCGTGGATTCTGAAGTCGTAGCGGAGCAGGAGGTTTCCAAAGATCTGGAAGATATCACTGCTTATCAATCAAGCCCATTATCACTTCAAACTCACCAAGTACAACTCTGCCCTTGCCAGTGCCTCCCCCAAACACGCTCTCTTCCCAATCCCGAATGGAATCACTCGCTGAGCCAATTTCTCATTCCTTAAGAACCTCCCCGGATCGAACTTCTCCGGATCCTCATAGATCTTCTCATGGACATGCATGGCTCCAATTTGAGCACAAACCAATGCTCCAGCGTCTACAGGATGGCCCCCGATTACTGTAGCTTCATGATTGAACCTCCAGAAGTTTACATTCAGAATAGAAGCGTGTCTTTGAACTTCAGCCAGTACCGCTGTGAAATAAGGGGTGTTGTTCTTATCTTGAAGTGATAAAGGACGAGTTCCTCCTGTGACTTTCAAAAGCTCTTCTCGAAGCTTTTTCATGACATCTGGGCAGTGAAGCATCCTGTTGAATCCCACGAGAAGCGTGGTGGTAGTTGTCTCCTGGCCAGTGATCCACAGGTCAAGAATCGCCGCCTTCAGCGTTTTCTCACTGAACAAGACCATGTTCTAATTCGATTCTGATTCAATTAACTCACTTGTAAATGCGACCTTCGGTGTCTTGTCTCATTTTCAACAGGAATGCGTCCACGTAATCCTCGACATGTTCAGGATCTATCTCATGAGTTCCTTCCCGGAAAGCTCGAAGTCTCTTCAGTCCATCCTCGGCTACATAATCCATAATCTCCATTTGCTGATCGTAGAGTACCTTATACCTCCAAGGCATCAGATACTTGATAACCCACACTGGAAGCATCACATCAATCGGAGAGAACGCCTCAAAGACCGAATCCAAAAGATGCTTGAACTTGAGGAAGTCTCCCCGGGAACCCTCATCGAATCCAACTCCCAGAAGCATGTTATTAATGACACTTCCCACTGTCACATCGAAAAAGTGCCCTGCATTCTGGACAGTCACTCCATCCTTATCAGCTCTCTTATCAATATCCAAACACCTCGCATTCAGCTCTCTCATGATCTTCTCCTCCATCAAATCCTTCCCCATTCCCATATTCCGAAAGGTTTGCATTGAGAAGCGCCGGAGTTCCTGCCAGCGATCACCATTCGAGAAGAAGAGGCCATTGCCTTCTGGAATTCAAAGATTTGCGTTGGAGCACACTTCCATCTCTACTAACCTCGCAGATGCTCGAAAATCGGCGACTGATACTTTGTCGCGTACTTTGTGGCATTCTTCACGAAAACTTCGTAACAAATGTCATAATCCGTTATGCTGACATGAGGAATCGGGCCGATCCAGAGAGTATAGACGTCTCCATAACCCTGAAATCCTGTACTTTTCAGAAGACCTGACCTATACTTCACACCTTCCTATAATAAGTCAACATTGGCACAATCCCACCTTCCCTCCATGTCCTGTAAACAATTCCCAGCAGATTTCCAATGATCGGAATAGGCGTAGGGCCTGGAGGAAGCCGTTTCCGATGGTTTTGCTGTCGGATCAATAACCAAAAAGTTAGTGTGATGGCGAGTAATATCAGCAACATTTTGTTATCACTATCAACTAATCGTCCCTTTATAGCAATCAACTACAAAAGGAACACACTAGACGTGTTGTGAGAAGAACCATGTGGGAAGTAAGTGAGACAAACAGGTGGGTACGTTGTACCCCAATAAGTCTTCATTCACGGTTCAAAAAGTTCACATGGATCGGCCCCTTCGGCTGCATCACAACTCCCTCCACCTCTGTCACCAACTCCGGCTCCTCTGGATCCATACTCATCTGGAATCTCTCTACCATTCTGATCATCGTCGTTTTGATCTCCATCTCGGCAAATCGCATTCCGACACAGATTCTTGGCCCGACACCAAATGGGATCCAGTTGGATTTGACAGTGGGGCCGAGGAATCGTTCTGGAAGGAACTCGGATGCATTGGGCCAATTCTCCTCGTTTCTATGAACGGTGTATGGGGTTACTGTAACACAGTAGCCAGCGGGAATAAGAAGGTGATCACGGATTCGAATGTCATGGAGACAGACTCGATTGATTGCGCTGAAAGTTATCAGTTCTTATCTAATCAACAAATGCCTCTGAACTAACTGAAAAACCGGTGGATACAATCTCAAACTCTCTTTATACACTGCATCCAAGTACTTCATTCCCAAGATGGCATCGTAATTGAGGTCCTGGAAAAGCTAGTACTGATAGCAATATCATTTTATCAATCACCTGCTCTGTCTCTTTTATCTCTTGATACAGTCTCTCTTGAACTTCTGGATGATTGGCGAGAAGATGAGTACAGTAGGATAGGGAAGTGCTTGATGTATCATAGCCGCCTAGAAGTACTGCGAAACAGTTCTCGACGATTTCTTGTTGGCTGATCTTCTTATCGCTACAACTTCTGTTGTTCCGATCAATCATCAGCTTCAGAAGATCCACAACTTCAGAATCCTCTCCAGCAAGTCGACGTTCGTATAGCTCGTTCAACCCTTTGATCAGTGGGATCTCTGCTCTGTGTAGCCCCGAAAACCTGAACAATGCCTTCCATAGCCCTCCGAATTCTTGTAAGCACACTGAAAACCAAAAGTTTCCCGTTATTCCGGAGCAGCGTACTAACTCCCAGCCATGGTTATCCAACTGTGCCGATAGTCAATATTCTTCACGAATTCCTTTGCTTGAACGTAAAACTTATCACTCCGATCTCTCTGACAATCACTATCAATTGCAAATGCACATTTCGCAATCACATCGAGAGTTAACGCTTTGAAGTCTCTGAAACCCCATTCTGGAATAGATTATGACTCGAATGATTACTCCTGGATGTCAAATTTCTCTCCAGATTGTGACTTCTGCTCTAGAATCTCCAGGAAAACATCAATTTTCTGATTGACAACTCCAAACATTAACTTCATGGATCCGCTGGAGAAAATCGGGGAGATGGCACTTCGGCAGGACTTCCAGCCATTGGAGTAAGTTGAGAAGAAGAGGGATTTGGAAAGACTTGATCTCTCAACGAACGACGGGACGTATCGATCGGAAAAGTTGGAAAAGTTCTTGATGAAAATCTCCTTGATGTCTTGCTCATTCGACACGATTATGTTCAACAAAGAGCCCAGGTACAAACTGAAATAGAAGCATGAGCAAGTGCGCTCTATTGGACTGACCCGAAAGTTTTACCAAACTTTTTGTGCAACTCGAGATACCAATTGTATGCATCATCGTGGCCAGTTTTCAGTTTTCTTCTGAAAATGGGCTAGCGGGATTTCGGAGTGTCGTACGGTTCAACAAACTCCACAAAGCAATGCAAATTCCCAAGGAGCCAATGGGTCGGAGGGCCCTTTATTCCAAGTTTTCTTCTATTCCGATGGATTTTCTTTCGGGAAAAATAGAATTGACCCAGAAATGTAAGGAAGGTGATGAAGAGAGCTGATAAGATGATAACAGCCATGAATGATAGACAACATTTGGGGAGAAGCTTTTGTAGGCCGGAAAAAGCAAAGAAACGAGATGGAAAACATGTTTTGTTATGGAAATTTCGAGAATTCGAATTTGAAAGCTTATTGCGATAACAAAGATAAGACCAAACACTGAAAAAGCATAGCTAAATTGGGAATTTCGAGTCCGGATCAATCTCGAAACATGGCCAACTATCTATCAAAGTTCAATATCTGATGTAGCAATCCTTATCAGTTCCAGTTCAATTTCAGGTACCTTCATCTATTTACACACTTTTCCCGACCAACTGATAACTGGAAAATTTCAATTCGATCATTTGCTTTTCTTGCATTTTTCTTCTTTTTTTAAGGTTCTTTTTCCAGAAAAAATGGGTTATTTCTCCGTTCTCCTCGCCTTTTCCCTTTTGTTCTCCACCTCGACGGCTGCAGTCCTCGAGCATCAACTGGTATGGAAAGAGTCTCGTATGATCGAAATGATCCGGAACGGGGAGTACCCGGCTTATCTGGAGTATCGGGAGAGAATGGCTTCGAATCTGGCGACGGTGGTGCAGAGTACCACAGATTACGTGTACTACGAGTATATGGGCAATATCACTGTGGGAACACCCGATCAGAACTTTATAGTGGTGTTGGACACGGGGTCTGCGAATCTTTTGATTCCAGGGACAAATTGCACGTGAGTTGAGAAAGTTCTGGACGTCCTAATTGGACCCAAAGACTGGGGGCTCATCCAAAAGAGTAGGGTCGTTAGTAGAGATTTGGCTCAAACTTGGTAGAGAGAGAAGGCCGCTGCACATGCAGAAAAGAGCGCTCATAAGCCAGTTTTCAAGCCGTAAGTCATTGAAATGAGTAAATTTAACGTGAAATGAAATCAGTGGCTTCTGGCTTCTGAGCGCACTTTTTATTGCATGTAGCGGCCCCCGGACAAGTTTCTCATCAAAATCCTTTTGGATGCCGACAATTGAGGTTCTAAATCACCCTTCTACCAAGTTTGAGCCAAATCTATCTAGGTGACCCTAACCACCTCGGTCGTAAGCTACCTTGTTAGTCGATTTCTTGGGGCCCAAACCTCCAATGCACTATTTTTAGACTTTGTGGCGCCAATAGGAATCCTTGGAAAAAAAAACTCATAAGAGCTAGACTTTGCTCTTTCAAAAGAGCCAGGCCCCAAGTCATAGTCAACCCGTCTCTTTTTCCAGCACCTACTGCGAGAAAAAGCGTCTATTCAACGAGAAAACCTCCACAACCTATGTCGCAACCAACCGCCCCTGGCAAATCAAATACGCTAGTGGTGATGCCTACGGAACACTTGGGATTGACACTGTGAAGATTGGTGGCTCTGGTGAGCTCCAATTGGCCATCCCCAACTCTTATTTGGGAGTTGCTGATACAGTTGGATCGGATTTCAAATGGGTTAGCTTCCTTATTTTTGTGGAATCTGACATCTAACCTGATAATTTCAGAGTCCTAAAGAAGGAATCTTCGGTCTTGCTTTCACTGCTCTTGCCGTTGATAATATCACTCCTCCACTTATCAATGCTATCAATCAGGGACTTCTTGATCAGCCGATCTTCACCACTTGGTTCGATCAACGAGGCGCTCCTGGAACATCTGCCGGGGGAGCTTTCACTTATGGAGCTCTTGACACGAAGCACTGCGGTCCTGTAATAGGATACGCCATGTTGACTAACGCAAGACATTATCAATTCCAAGCCAGCGGATTCTCATTGGGATCCTACGTGTCCACGACGACTTATGAAGTTATCACTGACACCGCCACCTCATTCCTTTGCGGACCACAAGCAGCGATTGATGGGTTAGCAAAGACCGCGGGAGCTACTGTGAGTGATAAGATTCTTATCAGTACATAATCAGTTCCAGTGGGACCCAAACAACCAAGTCTACAACATCCCCTGTGACGCTGACGCCGGACCAATCAAATTGAAGATTGGGAGTTACAACTATGTGATTCGAGCTAACAACTATATCCTGAAGATTGATGTGAGTTTGAAAGTGCGCTCCACTGATAATCAGCTGTTCAGACCAATTCCTGCCTCTTCGCCGCAATCCCCCAATCATACGCTGGCTTTGGACCATCCTGGATCCTCGGAGGGCCATTCATGAGACAGTACTGTAATGTTCATGATATCGGAAAGCAGAGGGTCGGATTCGCCATTTCACTAACGAGTGTTTAGTTGGTTTTCCGTATTCTGAACTTTTGTGTCTGTTTGAAATTGTCGTTATTTTGAAACTCGGGCATAAAACATGTTTCGTATTCTGTTCTTTGTCTCGTCTGGGCACACAAGACCGCGAGAATTCATAGTTTGTGGCGGGGGGTTACCATGGAGGTCCGTGTCTCAAGGATGGACCCCTTTAAATAGACGGGTCCCTTCTACACTTTAGTTTTCTCTCTTGAGAATGTTCTCTTCTCCTTTCTTCTATTTCCTTCTTTTCTCCTGCTTCATTGGATACATTGGCTCCACCAAATGCCACGTCTGTGGTGGCCAGGAGCGAATGTCAAAGTTGATGAAGAAGGCCTACACTGAGCTGAACATCCAACCGGATAAGTTCTTCGGAGACTGCAAAGCCAAAGAGGGAAAGGATGTGTGCTCGGATGGACAGTTTTGTATCAAGAGAGCAAAAGTCCACCGCTTCGGATTCAACAGCTTCAACTACAAATGGACCACCTACACCAAAGGATGTGCTACTCGCCGTGAAGACAACAACCAGACGGCTTCAGTGGGATGTTTCGACTTGAACATTGACACAAAGAGCACCGGATACACTACGGTAAGGGTCTTCTAAATATGGATTCAGAATCCTTGTTGGCTTCAGAAGCGCCTGGACTGCTACTGCACTGGAGACTTCTGCAACTCCTCAACTTTCCACAGCTTGGCTGGAGTGTTCATTATGATGCTTTGGGCAGTTTGGAAGATTTGAACCTGATAATTGCGTTCATTTAGTCATAGTGATAGGAAAAGAAATCTGTGATAATTAATCTTGGGTAAAAAATACAATAAAGTCTGGGAAAACGGGTAAATATTTGTTCTCATGGCTTCAGAATCTCAGCCATATCCTGAGTGTGCATTCCCATTATCAATGTCGATCCGCCATCAGCCACCAGTGATTGGCCAATGATATAAGAAGACATTTTGCGATCAGCAAGGAATGCGATGATATAAGCGATATCCATGGGTTGACCGATTTTGCCGCAAGGGATACAGTACCGGTTGCTTTTCACAAACTCGTCGTACTTTTCGATCAGCTCGCCCGGCATTCCCATGGCTTCTCCGAATCCTGTTCTGACACCGCCCGGGCTCACCGAGTTGACCCGAACTCCATGGGGAATCAGGTCGATTGCAGCGCTTCTGGTGAAGGTGTCCAAGGCGGCTTTTGACATTGCGTAGTACATGTACGTCGGCTCCTGAAGCTTTTTAGTTAAGTTGAGCTTCACAAAGTAACCCACCGCCTGTGGCCCTGCTGCAATACTCGACACATTCACAATCTCCCCCTTGGCCTCTATCAAGTATTCCTTTGCCTTCTGCGTCAACGTCACCACACTTCTCAAGTTGATCTGCATTATCTTATCGTAAACCGACACATCCTGAGACACTCCAGTCCTTCCCAACTCGTCATTGAACGCGGCTCCTGCGTTGTTGACTAGAATGTCCAAGCGGCCGAATTTGGTGATAGTGGAGGTGATAAGAAGGTCCTGGTCGGTGTCTGAAGCCAAGTCAGCTACGACGGAGAGCACGTGGTCTTCCGGGACGCCAGAATCCAAGATCTGCTGCTTGGATTCTTCGAGTCTCTGGGCGTTTCTTCCGGTTATGGTGACTTTGGCACCTTCCTGGGCGAGCAGGAGAGCAGTGGCACGGCCGATTCCATTGGAGGAACCTTAGCAGTGACCTTCTTTTCAAATGATCAGAAAAACGAGATCTCACCTGTAACAATAGCAACTTTGCCAGTGAATCGAGCCATTATCAGCTGATCAGTTATTGAAAAAATTTTAGAAAGTTGTTTGATTCTTTTGCATTATATACTCAAAAAGAGTGCCCAGAGTGTGGTCTCTGACTGATTAGTGATAATAGCATAGTGATAAGAGAAAAGAAAAGAAAAGTCGACGTGATTTGTGATCGGAAAGTGTGTATTTGTAGTTTCAGTCAAAAGTTCATTTTCTAATTAGGTCATAAATGAGAAGAGCCGATGGAGAATGTGACTTTGTTATCATCTTCCTTATCACTTTCATCTTCCTTGATATCCTCAAACTTCACATGACTTGTCACTGATATCCTTCCAGATCTCATTGGCTCATTGAGCTTCTTCTTCAACTCATTTACATCTACTTCTAGGATCTGAAAGTTTTGAATGAGTTCAGTAGAGCGCACTTGCAGACTCACCACGCTATTCAGGCTGGAATTCGAAAAGTTGTACGGATTCCGGTACCAGAAGTCTGGATTACTGTAGTTTTGAGTCAGGTTCGCTGCGGAGCTCATCCGGGATCTGGTCTCTCGGAACTCCTCGACTTCCTTCACAGCCACCTCTAGATTCTGCTCTTTTCGTTTTTCAGATTCCTTTTTCACGAATAGATGATGTCGACGTCTTCGAGACACCATGATCCAAGAGATTTTGGATAGGAAAAGCAAAAGTTCAGTCAACGAGACCACTGACATGCCGAACCACAACCCATTCAATCCACCAATCCCACTCATCGTCTGGGTGATCGAAGTGGCTTTGACTTGGGTGTAGGAAGTGTAGAAGAGCTCAATGAAGTGGATGCTTATCACTGCGATGTTCTCCCTGATAAGGAGTGATAAGGAAGGATTTGATAAGGAAGCTTACATGACATAACTCTCGGTGTTATTGGTCAAGTTCATCAGCCAAATCATCGAACTGTTGTTGAATCCATCGCCGTAGGAAGTGTAGGCAGAGTAGCTGGTTTTCTGGCAAGCCAGGTGGCATTCAGAGCAAGTGGGAATGTCGAGGTATACGGTACCTGAATGATAAGGTGATAAGAAGAAGACGTCTACTGCAAAGTGACGTGATGGTGTTTACAGATCAAAAAATTTCACAAACACCATCACGTCACTTTGCAGACTCTACAGAGATGTTTGCAGATCACTGGAACTAGGTGACGTCACAGATTCAGATGACGTGGGATTACTGTAGCTTACCATTTTCATCCGTCTTCGTCATTTTCTCTTCCATACATGAAACTTCTTCGTAGGGAAGACAGGTTTTGAGTTCTAAATAGCATTTTTCAAATTGAAGTAGGTCATCGACTCACTGAGATCTATGTTATAACTGAATGGAGCACATCCGCACATTCTATCAAAGTGAGCTGCGATACAAAGAGCTTGGCATGCTGATGAGGAGTACGGTAGCTGGGTACTGTAGTTCTTCGGCCAGACATGCGTGCAGTTCCCCCAGTTTTCACGATTCAGAAGATCGTGAAGGATGGCTTTGATGGCGCTATTCACGACTCGAGACGGCGATACAGTAATCCCTTCCGACGCCAGGTCTGGATTAGCTGCAGGGGGATGAATGAAGTATCGGAAGCCGTTTTCTTGGAAGTTGGAGTAGTGGAACTTGGCGTACTGCTCCTCATGTCTTGCGTTCGCAATGATCTGGAGCCCAGCTTTCGGAGAAATTCGTGGCGAGACCTGCTTTTTCATCCAGGACTCTGTGCCGTTCTGCAGGTTTAACATCCAACATTTGCCAAGGGAAGTCACGGATTGAGTCATAAATTCACAGCAGTTGAAGCGTTTTCCAACGAAGTAACACGTCTCGAAGAGTTCTTCACAGTCGAATTGGGCAGAGTTGAGGAAATCGATAATTTCGAAATCGGGATGGTTGGAGAGGTATTTCTGCGAGAGGAGGTGGCCTGGAAATGAATATTTTGATCTTCTGATCCTTCGAATTTCAAGAATCACCTGCTCTCAAAACATCCCGATCTACATTGTTGAACATGAAAAACGAATTAGTCTTTGTTGCCAACAAGTAGTTGAACACGTCATCTGTCAAGTCCCCAGAAGTATTCAGCTTTTGGATGTATGACTTTTTCACTGGATTCAGGTTACAGATGGTGACAGCTGGAAAATCCATTCCGCCGTCGTCATTCGCGATAAACGAGATCTAGAACATTATCAGATCAAGTGATAAAGTGATAAACTGATACCTGAGAAAGTGTCGGCTTTGAGAAATAGTTCATGACAAGTACAGTAATCTGATAAATGCAAAGAGCAAATACCAGGAAGACCACCACAATCCAGAAGAACCGCGCACAACCCTTCCCGTAGAATATTCGTTTCGGTCCGTTTACTGTGGTTATTGCTGAAAATCTTAGAGAATGCAAGTGCGCCCCAATGCCAACTCACTGCTAAAGTGCTTCGTCTCCCTGTAAATCGAGCCAACACCTTCCGTTCGTTGCAACTTTTTGATTGACTTGACTGGCAGCTTGATGGCGATTTGTTCAGAGAGCGACTTTCGTTTTTCGCTCATTTTCTCTTGAATTTTGGAAGAGTTCCACTGGTTTTCCTTCCCTTTTTATCATTTCCGGGGTGTTTGCTCAATTCGGCAAGTCCGAAAGTCTGAAAATCGAAGAGAGAAGGAACGGAGAAGAAGGGAAGGCAAACAGTGAAATCATTGAAGAGTATTTCTGTACTCGCAGAAAAGAGAGAAATAGGGGAAGGGCTAAAAATAGAGATAGTTCAGAGAACAACCTCAATGGGAAGCCTGAGAGCCTGAAAAGCCTGAAGATGAGGCCTAAACTCTGAAAAGTTTGAAACTCAGGTCCAGAATCTTTGAAGAGCTTGAAATCTGGGACTAACGCTCGAAAACCGGGAAGCCCGGAAGCCTAACAATTTAAGCCTGACGAGTCTAAAAAGTCTGAAAGCCAAAAAACCGATAAAGTTTCAGTACGACACTCCCAAATCCCATCCCCTTCTGCCTTGTCCACGTGAATCTCCTCCACTTCTTCACCAGTCTTCCCCAGTGCAAACAGTGTCTTTCCCCCATGTCCAAGCACTGTTCGCCATTCAAAATATTGCCATTTTCTTATTATTGCCGTCCCGCGCCGAGTCACCTGGTGGGTCTCGCCACGAAAATGGTTTCTGTCTGAAATACGGGTTCTGGACAAGGTTTTGCCACTTTTTCTGATAAAAATGGGTTAGAAAACATGAATTCAATCATTTCCAACCAAATTCCAGCAGCTTCCATCAATTACCAGTGCAAAAACCTGCATTTTTGAGTATTTTGCCGTTTTTTACCAAAAACACCTCATTTTAACTAAAAATCGGTGAAAATTGCTGAAATTTGGCTGGAAATGATTGAAACCCATTTTCATCAAAACAAGTGTCAACAAGTGTCAAAACCTTGTCCGGAAACCATATTTCAGCCAGAAACCATTTTCGTGGCGAGACCCATCAGGTGACTCGTCGCGGGACGGCAGTAATATCAAAAAGTGAAAGTCGTGAAAAAAAACTAGAGACAAGAGTTATGATTTCGAAAACTCTTGGCTCAAAATGCAATTTCCGGAGGTAAGTCCATTCGAAGCCTATTGGGGGCTTTATGTAGTTTCCGGTCAAACTCGTGCCCACTCAATTTCGATTTTCCCCTAAATTTCAATTTTTCCGCATTCCATAAGCTTTTACCACTGCCTACATGATCAATGGATGACGAAAAGTAAGTCCCTTTCCCCTTCAACTTCCTTCTTCTCGCACTGACCAATTCAGAAAATCAATCACCACTCGTCTCTGTTGTTTCACCTGTTGCTCTCCGAAAGTCGCTCCCGTCAAGTTGGCCCCGATTGCCATGAACCAGCCGTATCTCTTCTCAACACCCCCACGACCTGGTTTCCAATTGGCTCCGGAACCTCCGAAAGACAAGGGTCCTTCGATTCTTTTCGAGAATGGACTGACGAAAGAGGACATTCCGAAAGGGTTTTATGTGTCGGATTTGTCAGGGAATTCTTGAATAAAGTGGTCTTTGTTATTGAGCTACAGTATCCTTTGGACAGGTGATTTTATTCGAGAAAAACATGTTTTCAAAAAGTTATTTCCTGTAAATGACATAATTCGCCTTGAAATTCACATAAACTGCTCCCAAAATCAGTCCTTCTGTCATTCGGATCACTTCGAAAAACGTCGGGGGATCCGGATTTTCGACGAATTCAAAGCAGATAACACCGATTAGGTTGATTATCATGGATAACTGAAAAATCACTTGGAATTGGGTCTCATTGGGAACTCACCAATTTCACTGTTATCAGTATTGATATCAGTATGAACACTCGGTTCCCCAGGGCAGGTCTTCTTTGTTGTTGATGATTACGGTAGAAGTCGAGCATGTATCGAGAGAGGAAAAGTGAGGAGATGATGGTTAGAATAGCGTCGAATGGGTTGAAACTCTGGAAAATAGAAAAGTAAGAGAGGCAAGTGCGCTCTACTGGACTTACGAAAGTGATGGATTTCTCAAAAGTGTTTCGGTAAGTAACTGAATCCAAGTGATTCGGAAATGAGAACCAGGCACCGTAGGCGAGCATTCCCAGACGGAATAAGTGCTCTCTTTTCAGAATTATACTCCCGATTTCGAAGAGTTTCGGGATTTCCCAAATGAGATTCACGGAATAACAGAGAATAAGAATCACCATCATTGAAGAAAGAATTGTCAAATAGTGGGAGACTACTGTCAAAATGACATCTGGCGGTAGGAATACTTGGGGAGGTGCTTTCGGGGAAAGTAGGTAGACTAGTTGGAATATTTGAATGAATACTAGGAAAAAGAGGATGAATTGGTGGAAAAATGAAATCTCTCGGAAGATTGTTAGAGTTTGCAGCACTGTCATTTGGTTCTTTTTCTTTAGAATTAGAAATGAGATCAGTGAGGAGATACATGTTGTTAGGGAGAGAAAAAGGAAGATATTGGTGGCTTGGATAGCCGTGTGGGACTCTTTGGGACCTTTGGAGAAGTTGTGGAGGGAGGTGAGCAACTCTTCGGTTGACATGCCTGGTTTGTGAAGGAGAATGAGAAAAAGAGCAGGTGAAACTGAGAAAATGGGCGTTTGGAGACGAAAGAGGAGGAGTGAATGAATAGGGATCAAGTTCAGCTTTGAGTCATCTTACTACGAAAATCAGGTGGAATTTTAAAATTCAGATGTGAAAAGCAGTTGTTTTACGTTGAAAAGCTATTTTTAGCAAGTCGATTCAATGAAAAACTAGAAAAAGACACGAGAAGCTGATGTTTTTTCGAATTTTTTCGCTGAAAACGCTGAATTCTCATTCAAAAATTTGAATTCGCGCGCAAAGAAGTTAGTTTCGTGGCGAGACCCATGCGCCTTTAAGCCGACGGGCGGCGCAGTTTTTTTCAACTTTATTCGAATTTTTTGGGTTTTTGCTTGATTTTTGTTGTGTTTTTCCAGTTTTTGTTGTTTTTTCTTATGATTTTCACTAAAATTCAACTTTTTCATAAATTTAACCTAATTACCGCCGAATTTCAGTCAAAACTCATCGAAAACACTCGAAAATCCCATTTTTCCAGATGGCGCCGCCGCTAAACGCTGGGTTCGACGACACGTCGAAGGACATGACAAAGGACTCGATAACTGACCCAGTGAGTTTCTTTTTTTGTCAAAAAGTCACCAAATTCTTGCAGAAGTGGCAAAAAACCTTCCCGCCTTGTCTTGAGGAGAAACTCGACGCGAAACGGTTCATGGTCAGAGCCATGTTCGTTGCGTTTTCGCACTATCTCAAGCACCGCAAGATTCTTGACCAGAAATGCTTCGCTACGAATCACATTTGCGGTGAGTTATCTGAAAAGTTATGGGTTTTTGAAAAATCTGTTGCAGACAAAATCAAAGCTTCCACTCTCAACTTCGCAGACAAAGACGCTGCTCCAATCAGTCAAATGATCCGGAACGCCGGCGAAGCCATCACGGAAGGGTATTTGGAAGAGTTTGCACTGGTGATCAGCGAGAAGGAGCATGATGAGAAGGCGCTAGAGGTTTTTTCATTCAAAATCCACTACGACCAGAACGGGATCCCGTCTGCCGAGATGACAACTGGTAACCAAAAACTTCACGAAGTCGCGCGCATGGAGTACGAAGGAACTGAAAGCGTTCGTCGGCAACTCGTCAAGGTTGTCCAATGCATCCAGATCATCTGCGTCAAAGTTCTCAAGCCACTTCCTGATGACTATTCCGTCAATTTCCGTGTTTCCTACACTCCCAGTGAGCAAGAGGTTGTCAGAATTTCTCGAAAATGTCATGTTTTTCAGTCACTCCCGCCTCGTATCGCATTCAAGGATTCGCCGATCATTCACTCTTTTACAAAGCGCACCCGGAATGCAAGAATCTCGTTCTCGGAGCTCTCCGTCCCAACCACATCGGCTCTCTTCTCGAGTGCAACAGTATCTACATAGACAGTGTGGAACAGGCCGAGAAGCTGATAAGATTTCACGGAGACAAACTCGCCAATAAAATGGGATTCGCTGCGAACGACACGTTGCACGCGACATTTGGGTCGGACAGTGCTGTCGCCAACAAAACACCAAACTCTGAAAGCCCAGCTCCCATTCAAGTGGAGGTAAGGGTTTTTGTTCAAAACAATGATTTCACAAAGTTTTCCAGAAAACACTCACTTCTCCGGCGGAGGTTGCAGAAGCCATGACTGCTGCTCTTGTTATCGAGAGCCCATCACCGGAACGGAGAGTGACTAAATCGCAGACGAAGAAAACAGCCGAGGTCCAAAAACCGAGTAGACGAGGACCGTACGCCAGAGTTCGATCCGCCCGTCGCTCCAGTCAACAAACTCCCTGAATGTTACCTTCTTCCAGCCAATAACAACATCATGTCCCATTTTCTATCATGTTTCATTCGTTTTATAGGCTAGCTCTTGTTAATTTCCATCATGTTCGTTCCTTTTTTCTGTTCGATTTCTATCGTGTTCTATTCTATTTATTTCAATTCAGTTCCATATCCTCTTGTTCCGTTTATACAGCCCCCATTCTCCTTCCGTCCCCTCCACTCTCAAACGAGTTATTTTTCTTTCCCCAAATCCCAATTTATAAAAACTGTTCAAAAATGGTCCCGAATTTTTTATGCTTTCAGTTTTTCGTCCTGAAATCGAAAATACCGAAGTTATCCAATCATTCATTTAAAATTCGCAATTTTACACTTGAAAGTTCGAGTCCCCGCGCTAAAACAGTCGATCGTTGCGAGACCAACCGGGTAGCCATCAGCTACCCGGTTGTTTTTCAAACTTGGGCGGTCTCCCGTTTCCCTCAGATTTTGTTGTATTTTCTCGAATTCTGACTGAATTTTCGAGTTTTTCGTAAACAATTAACTTCATTTTTTCGCTCTCATCTGTTTTCATGCATAAAATCCACAGTTTCTTGCAGTAACTCGCCAGAAATGGACAATTTCTTGACATGGGTTGATGCACCGTCGGAGGCGCTCATTCCGACGCCAATCGAAGACGAGTCGAACAACTATCTACGCGATGAGATTCTGCAGATTCAACAGTTTGTTGTTGATAAGCTTGATGAACAGAAAATCAACGATACTGAAGAAGAGGATCGGTCGATGGATGATAGCATGTTGGCGCAGAGAGTTGTCGACGACATGCGTGTTGAGAAGCGAAGGTTTGCGGATTTCTATGGGAAATCCTGAAAGTCTTCATTGAAAAACTAACCAATCCATCAAAAATGTGATAATTTCAGATCTGACGCAATTCAGAAAGCCATGGCCGGATTCCAGCGAGACTGCGCGAAGAACGAGCTGCATTTGGTTTCCCTGAAACGTAATTCATTCAATGTACCCGGAAAACTGACATTTTTTCAGAAAAATTCCCAGTCAGCGACATCACAGCGAACAGCTTCGACAAGCTGATTGACGAGATGAACCACGAGGTTTCGAGGTTGCAGGACCAGCTCGCAAGTCGAGAACTTGGTTGGATTTTGCCAATTTTAATAAAGAACTGTTTCATTAGTCTTCTCCGCTTTCAGAACTCCAAAAGCGACAACAAAGTACTCCGAAAAACCAAAAGGAAGAGGAAAAGAAGAAAGTTCTAGTGCGAATCGCGCATCTTTTATCCTGAAACGTATTTTATTGTTCAGAAGCTGAGAGAATCGTATCTGGAGACCAAGAGGAAAGACGAGAAACTTCGAGCTCTCCAAATCGCCTTTTTGAAGCTGCAGAATGAGTACGACACGACGGTTCAGCGACAGAAACAAGAGAAACAGGATTTCGAGAAAGCTTGCGCGACGCTGAAGGCTGACGAAGAGAGATTGGAACAGGTAATTACCGAATTCATTAAAGCCTAAACGAGTATTTGCAGTTGAATGACGATAACGCTTCGATGCGCGCCAAATTGGTTGAACTCGAGTCAATGAGATCCACAAGTTCTACTGGTTCCGATGAGAAGTACATCGCTCGTCTGAAGTCGGAAACTGAGCGAATCAGACGAGAAACTGCTGACTCTCGCAGCAAACTCGAATCCCTCAATTCGCAAATCGCCGAAATGCGATTGAGTTCAAAGGAAACGACGAAATCAAACAAGAAGGCTGCGAAAGAGGTTGAAGAGAAACGCCGTGCTCTGGTTGCTCTTCTGCGAAAGAAATTCGACGAAGCCAGGAAAGCCGCGATGAAAGAAGACGTACGTCGAAAAATTCTGGAGCTGAAGGCGGCGCTTGTGGCGGAGACAGCGGAATTCGAGAAGAATAAGAAGAAATTGGCGGAGATGTTGCCGGGGAAGAACAAGACTGTCGCGGAGTTGAAGAAAGAGGTAATTGAAATATAAATTATGCTCAGATCGCTGAAAGACATCGTAAAAATTGCAGATTGCCAGCATAGAAGCCACTACTCGCAGTCGTGACAAGAAAATCAAGGAGGCGATCAGGCAAAACGAAAAGTTGCTGGAACAGGTACATGCATCCAATCAGCTCATCTAATTCTTGAATTATAGATTGCAAAAATGGACGTTCCAAAAGTTCCATCGCATGACTCTTTCAACCTTCTCGATCAAACCGTCGATATAGTCGTCGTTTCCGAAAAGAGAAGCGATGTTACTCTGGACATTCCAACTCGTAGAAGCTCCAGGGACACTTGGAAGAGTGCTCCGAGACTTCCGCTCGATGTGACTCCGATTCATGCTCCGCCGCCACGAAATCGGGAGATTTCGGTGGATGTGATCACTGGAATTCCGCCTGTGAAGGAGTGGATGACGAGCACGCCGCTTCACAAAACGCGCAGACAGAAGTCGACGGAAAAGGCCGAGAAATCACAAAAACAAGAGAAAACAGCTCCGAAAAAGTATTTTCGTCTTGAAAAACTTATAAATCACATTCTTTATCAGTTCCAGGCAAACTCGTGGATCCACCCGTCGTTCAGCCGAAAATGCCGCCGCCGCCATCGCCGCTGCTGCATCCGCAAAGCCAGAACCAACTCAAAAGAGAAGAAGAAAGAACTAAATCGTGTACCATCGTAATCATGTGTCATTAGAGTTTTATGTGTTTGTTTGTGTGTTAATTTCATAGTAATATAGGTGATTGTTCAAAATTTTGATGTGCTAGAGACAGATTTCGCTGGCCCCACTAGCAGCGTTGGCCCCGTTTTTCCAGTTACAAGTGTTCGAAGTCCTTTTTGAATGTCCGAATTGTAGATCAGAGTCACTGATCTGAAATGTTAACGTTTGCAGGTTCTCTGGATTTGACGAACCCATCAAATGCGTGAAGAGCACACCAGAACAAGGTGGAAACAATGAAAGCTCTCATTGGGTCAGAAACCAATTCCGGAGCGAAAATGTAGATGGAAAGACCCAGAAACAGAGCGAGTCCTTGGCCGAATGACTGAAAATCTTGTAGTTTCGGGAAAAGAAAGCCTCAATTTCAATTGAAACCTGTTTCAAAAAGTTGATTTCCTTCTTTCTGAGAAGTGGTACAGCAGTAGTAGCTGTGGTGCTAGAACGGCGGCGGAGCTGAACATATGGGTCTTACTACGAAAGGGCTGCTTCACCAACCTTCCTCCTTCCATAAGTTACTTTCGCAATTGTGAACGAGTCAATAATAATATTGGCAATTGCCATCAGGGAAACCTTTGAAATGTCATTGAAATACATGTAGGACTGACAAATTGGCTGTGGGGAATATTCAAACATCCAGAAATCGTCGAGATAGGTCATTCGGCAACCCACTGGAAAATGGGCATGGGTCTCAACACGAAAATGGTGAAAAAACTTACAAAATCTAAAGAACAAGGTCACCACAGTCACCGATATTATGAAAGACGAAACGAATACAATTCGGGTGTTTCGTTTACTGAAAAAGTACCAGTTACAGCTTATCACTTTCTGTTTGGCTAACCTGAAAATTTTCTGAAACATGAATGGTGTGAAAACTGCGAGAAATCGATTGATAGTCATGACAAAGTGAATTTGCATCGATGCATCGTAGAAAATGAGGATGAGCCAGCCGGCGTGATAAGAGTTATCTTTCAGAAATCGGATGTCGAAGATTATCATTGGGGAGACAAAGAATAGGTAAATTGTGGAATGGCAGCCCTGAAAACTTGGTTCTCTTTTCCATTTCCCCAAAAAAAAACCTCAAAAAAGGCTTGATTTGCAGTCAAAACTGTGAATGAGTGATGGGAATTTTGGGTTTTGAAAATCACAAAAACAATCATCCAATTGCAAATAAAACCCATTAGCGAGAACTGAAAAATGCAAGATTTCACTCGAAAATCACGATTTTTCGACTTACAGGAACCAAGAGAAGACCCATTAATTCTTGTGTTTTCATCGGAAAATCTGAAGCATTGAACATAATAAGACGAGACTTTTTCGGTTATTTATACTCGGTCAGCAAGATATTATATTTTGAAAAATAGTATTATAGTGATGAGATAATGATAAGGAAATGAACGAGATGTCTATGGTTTGATGGTTTTGAGTCACTGGTCGCTCATGGGAAAATACGAATGGAAAAACAGAGAACATGTTATTCTTTCCTTTTCTTTCCAAAGTTTTTCATTCCAGACTTGGGTGGGATGAATAGGAAAATAGGCTCGGGAAATGAGGGATTAGTTCTGGAAAACGGGTCAGATTTGTTTGTTTTTTGGGGGGGATTCTGGAGAATTTGGGAGCACTGGGTTCAGTATTTTAGTTATTCTGGAAATGGAAAGGTAATTACTAATAAGATTCCAACGAACAAGTCTGACTTCTTCTTTTTTTCAAATTTTCATAGACTTGTCCAAACGCTGTATTCCTGCCAGGAACCGTTTTCGTGGCGAGACCCGCACGGATGGCAAAAATATACCAGGATAGTCGAAAACGAAGCCCAAATTGCTTCCCACAATAGATTATTCTACTCAACGGATGCTGCAAAGAGATGAAAAATTCAGCAGGAAAGGGTCTGAAAATTGATGAAATTTTTTCGCAAAATTCTTGGTGGTCCGATGAAAACATGTTTTCTTTTTTTATTGGTTTAATGAAAATTGAATTTAAAAACAGGAATAGTCAGGTTTATTGAAAGAAAAACATGTGGAGTTTCATGTTTTCGCAGCCAATGTTTTTGTATCCAACGAATTCCCGGTGGTTTCTGAAGTCGAAATCCTGATGACGGAACACAAGGAATTGCGGATTTCCGAATTGAAAACCAATGTGCACAAACTGAAATTTTCGGCTCCGCGCCCGATCG